>JAKSZT010010873.1:4294402-4331031 GCA_026826555.1 Tolypeutes matacus | reverse complement strand
GGTGAATAGGCATTATCTAAGATGGGTTCTATCTTAATTTGGGAATTAGGTGAGGTCAAGGTTATCTGAGCAGAAGTTCTTTTTAGTTTAAGAATTAGCTGAGAAGCAAGCCAGACACAAAAGGACAAATACTGTATGAATGCATTACTATGAACCAAATATATTGTGTAACATTGTTTGATTAAAAAAAAATGTTATATGTATCCATTACATTTAATTGGGAAATGTATATATTCATCTGTGTTTACTTTTTAGTTTTTACTTGTTTATATTTTCAATTATTAAATGTACAAAATAAAGTAAAAAAAAAAAAATTAGCCGAATGGGCAAGGATTAGCTAAGCTGGAATTTAACAGTTGCTTTGAGAATTAGCTGGATAGGCAGGGGTTATCGGAGCTGGAGTTATATTTTGGTTTGGAAATCAGCTGGGTAGGCAAGGGTTTATCTGAGCTAGAGTTATCTTATAGTTTGGAAATTAGCTGGTAGGCAGGGGTTATCTGAGCTGGAGTTATCTTTTGGTTTGGGAATTAGCTGGGTAGGTAGGGGTTATCTGAACTGGAGTTTATATGTTGATTTGGGAATTGGCTGGATTTGGGGACCATGTAAGCACAGTCTTATCTCTGCAGACACCAACTGCTTTCCCTCCTTCCTTCCTTGCAGATGATGGGAAGTTGTCCTTGGAGGAATTCCAGCTCTTCTTTGCAGATGGCGTCCTCAACGAGAAAGAACTGGAGGATCTCTTCCACACGATTGACTCTGACAACACCAAGTGAGCCTAAACCTTGGTACCCAGAGCAGGGGTGTTGAGTGGGTCCATGTATGCAGCATCTTCCTTCTTACCTAGTAGCAAGTCTCCATTTTTCACACCCTTGAAGGGGACCAGCATCCTGAAAAGTCCCCAGACTCACTAATCTGAAAGTCAGGTCTACAATGCGTCATTCCTTGCGTTGAATTGGGGTGAGAAAATTGATATTGCATTGGCTACTATCACAAGTTTGTCTTTTCTAAACACGTAAGACTAAGCAAGGAGAGACCCTAGATTTTTGCACAGTAGACTCAAGATAATGAAAATGGGAAGCTGGCAATGGCTTTATCTTTCTGCTAACTCAACCCAGTTGTGACCCTAACCCCAACCCTAATGCCTCACTTGCACCAAGCATTATGCCTGCTCCCAGTGCCCACCTGCACGGTGATACTGAGCCTCTAACCCCCATCCCAAACCAAACCATAGCCAAACACCAAGCCTGAACCCTACTTCTAAGATTTCTTTGCTTCTAATCCAATCAGAACCCTAACCTGAATCTCAGAATCAACCAAAACCCTAGCTCCGATCCATCTCGAAATCAAGTACGAAAAACACTTTCTGTTTGCACATACCCCTGACCCTTCCCCAGCCTTATCTCCAAGCTTGGCCCTTTCCTTGTGGTTCCCTAAACAGGATGAGGCCTCCCCCTTTCCTTAAGCCCATTTTCAGAAGGGACCAGAGCCCCCACCTGGTTACTTTCCTCAGGCTCACTTGGGTGATCCAGAGTTCCTAGGGGGCTGTAAGGGAGGATTTGGTCAGTGGGAGTCCAGAGACTAGCTAGAGATTCTCTGGACAAGGAGCTGCCACCTGGCTGACGTGCAGGGTACCCAGACATCAGGGCTGAGGATGTCCTGGGATACATGGAGAAGCTTGGGCTGGGGACTAGCGCAGAGCAGGTGGAACTGGCATCCTCACCTGGGGAAAGCCCCTTTGAGGCTCTTGTTGGGAAATGGCTTCAGGCTGTAGGCTCAGGAGAGAGGGGCATGGTCTCCAGAGCTGGTGCCAGCCCCTGGGACACTTCGAAGGGGCCATCAGTTAGTGCCTTTTGTGGCGAGTGTTGGGAGGAGGAGGGGGTTCTGGTTTGAGAGTTCATCATGAGAGTGGGGGGTGGGGGAGGGAGGGGAGACTCGCCATCATAGAAGGTCAAAACCGAAGACCCTCAGGATTCTTCTCTCTAGCATTCCCCAGAGCGCAAGGTAAACATACACTCCTTGGGATAAATGGGCATTCTGCCCAAAACAGTTGGTATTTCAAAAAGATTTGTTAAATGCTAGTTTAAACGAAATTCAACAGGTTTCCTTTCTGCAGGACTTGTCAGAAGTTTTCATGTGCAGCGTACATTGGAGAGACCCCCAAGAGTGGCGAGGGAGTGTGCAAACACCCTGAGCCCAGACTAATTTGGCACCCTGTTATCAGGAAGCATCTTGGGAGCCTGAGTCCCACCCAGCACAGTGCTCTAGGCCAGCCCCTCTGCTCCCAGGTGGGGGGAGGGGGGCCCAGAAAGGGGAGGTTATCAGAACCTGCACAGCACTCCTAGCCCGCGACTCCCGGCAGGTACCGTCCACCTCCTCTGGCCACATACCTGTGCCTTCACCTCGTGCTCAGCCTCCTGCACCAGGAGAGACCATGGTCCTTGCCCCTATTGTGGAGGTGGGGATATGGGGCCCGGGGCTGTGGGGCAGGTGGGATGGGACAGGCCGACTCTCTCTCTCTCTCTCTCTCTCTCTCTCTCCAGCCACGTGGACACCAAGGAGCTATGTGGTAGGTGCCAGCTGCACAGGGACCACAGATGGGGGTGCTGGGAGAAGATGGGGAGAGGCAATGGGGGCAGTGGTGGGACTGGGGGGAGGGCCTGGGGGGAAGGCCTGAATTCCCTGTGACCCTTCCCCCAGATTACTTCGTGGAGCACATGGGGGACTACGAGGACGTCCTGGCCTCCCTGGAGACCCTGAATCATTCGGTCCTCAAGGCCATGGGCTACACCAAGAAGGTGAGTGGGTGTGCGTGTCCCCAGGGTCAGGGCCTGCCTAGACGGGGAAGGGGCTGGCTCCGCGATGGGGGCTGGGAAGGCAGTCGAGCAGCTTGGTGGCTGCCCTGGCCGAGGGAGGCTGGCAGCATCGTGGACTTGAGTCTCAGGGTCTGGTGTGGCGCTGGGGCCCCCTCCCCGGAGCTGGGCGCCTGTTCAGGTTGGCACGTTGGGTGGGGTCCCAGGAAGGGATCCTGAAGGCAGCAGCAGTCACACCGAACCCTCAGGGGCCTCAGACCTGCTGTCATACCTGCCGAGTGCATGTCCTTCCCTAGGGCCGCTGGCCTGGACGGGGAGGGCGGCGGGGTGGGGTGGGCGCATGTGAACTTGACCAAGGGGTCTCAAGAGCAGAGCGGACTCCCGCGCTGGGACTTCGGGCCCCGCACTGGTCCGTGGTGAGGTGGGCTGTCCCTCCGTCGTCTGTGTTTATGTCCCTGAGGAGGACAGGGCCAGCCAGGTTTGGGCTGGCTGTGCCTGGAGTCCAGGCCCATGGTACCCTCTCAGGTCCTCCCTGCCTGCCCAGTGGTCCCCTGGATGGACATAAGCAGACCGTTCCGGAGCTTCCCTTCCCACCTACGAGTCTGCTCCCCCTGGGCCTCCCCCTGGGCCGGGCTTCTGGAGGCCCACAGGGCGTGTCCTACCCCTGAATCCTCAGGGAAGAGGCACAGAAGATGCCCTGAGGGCGGCTCGTTTGTTTACTCCTCACCGCACCCCTGGGGGGTGGCCCCCTCACCTGCCCCGTGTTACAGCTGTGGAATTGGAGGTCAGAGCAGTGAAGCCCTAGCCTCAGGCCGAGATGAGTGGGGGAAACTGAGTCAAGGACCTGGCAATACATAGAGAGCACAACAGGGGACTCCACACCCAGAGGCAACTGGAGGGTCGTTCAGCCAGGACACGGTCCCCCCACAGAGAGGGAGCTGGGGAGGCCGCCCAGACCCCACAGCAGCCCTGACCCCTGGGAGCTCAGGAAACGCCCGCCCCGCCTGCTGTGGACGTGGGGGCGGAGGGGGCTTAGGTGAAAGCCAGCCAGACCTGGTTGAAGGGCCCCCAAGCAGGTCACTTGCCTCTCTTAGCCTCAGTTTCCCCATCTGTGAAATGGGAACACCCCCCTGGCAGGGACCTTGTGAGGATGGAATGAAGTGAGGTGGGCCAGTTGCCTAGCACGGGGCCTGGCACAGAGCAGAGACCACGGCCAGTTTCTATGATTTGGCAGCTCTCAGGTGCCCAGGCTGAGCAAGGCCAGTTCTGTATGTTTTTCCCAACGCTGCTCCGTTATGCCTCTGCCATGTGTCAGGGCATCCCGCTCTTCCCATCTGCCCAAAAGTGACAGGGCCCGTTCCTAAGCCTCGGCCAGTCCACACGGCCAGTTCCATTCTAGCGTGGCGCTGGTTTGAGGTTTGCTGTTTTAAAGTACGTTTTACTAGCACGCGAGGCTGATTCCCTAAAGCCGTTCATCTTTTTAGAATATTGTTTGGTATTCTGAAAGCGTCGAGGTGGGCAGTGGAGTGGAAGGGAGGGGGTGTGGAAAGATCCCAGGCTTCCGAGCCGCTCCGAAGGGGTGTAGGGCCCAGCGCTGCCCGCCCCTGGCCTGCGTGAGGGACCCCGTAAGCCCGCGTGGGACTCTGGGCGCTCGGGCCCGCCTCTGTAGCTGCTGCTTGGCCTTGGCCATGCCCTTCAGGAGCAGCCCATCGGTCACCAAGGAGGGGACCCTCACCGGCCGCCAGCGCGGCTTAGACCTGCCTGGAGTTCTTGTTTCGTAAGCCACGACGTTAGGGGTGGTTTGCAAGCGTTTTGGTGCTGGTGGTGGGTCATTGCAGGAGCAAATGGCATTTTTTTCTCTTGCATTTTCTGGCTGGTTTTTGTTGTTAGAACCGCAACTCGTTGCTTGTTTTTGCAAAATGCTTTTCTTGATTCCATCAATCTCAGTGGCCGCCGTTGCTTTCTCGAGGCACAGTCACTGATGCGTTGTTAACTCCTCTCTTCCCTCTTCATTTCTAATATGTGACCCCCTTCTCTCTCTGCTATGTCCTCTGGCATTTCCCCCAATTTCGAAGACATTCTGATGCTGCTTTCCCCGGCAGCCTTACCTGCCAGCTCCATGCTCAAGAGCTCCTCTAGATTTTCTCCCCAAATTATCATATTAGTACCAGCCCTTGTTTTTAGACTCCTCTTCCGCGTGTTAAGGAAATATTTTCTGCCTTCCCTTTGTTAGGTTTTGTCTTAGGAGGTGGCAGTGACTTTTTTGTCCAAATGCCTTTTTGGTATTTTTAAATGATCATCTGAGTTTTGCTAAGCTCCTGATGGGGTGGTTTCCATTATTAGAGCCTCTGGTTGAGCAACCGCTTGCTTCCTGCGAGAAGCCCTAGCTGGCGCCGGACTCGCTCATTGCACTGCCGAGTGCTGTCGCCGGATGAACATTTCGTCTCCCTCTCTGCCGGGAGCTGAGTTTGGTTCATAGTTCGGGAATGAACTGAGGTGCTTTTGAACGCTTTCTGTGCGTGAATCAGCTTCTCTGACGGAGAATCTTTTTCCTAACCAAATCCGAAATAATTTATCCAGAACACTTGTGTCAAGGTTCTAAACGGGGAAGGGGATTATTTTAACTTGGTTTTAGTCAAGTTTTTTACTGTGTCCATTTTAGGACAGATGGTCAGTTTTACGAGCTATTGTGCATAGTACGCTGATAGTCTTTAAAAAAACCTAAAACCTTGTTTGGCATAAGATAGGCATTTAGCACAGATTAAGTTCAATAAAATATCAACTGTTACAGCTTAGGTCTCATTGCAAATTTTGTCCTATATTTTAAAAATCTATATTTGACAGAGGTCAGCCTGTTTTAATTTGCTTTTTCTAACAACCAGCCCCAATTCATTTATTTAAATTTCACAATATGTTTTCTGATTTATAGTTTAGATGTTATCTCCTTCCTCCTATTTCCTTGTGTCTGTTGTTATTGCTATTCCTTTTCATATGTGAAATGGAATGCCTAATTTTTTGCTTTTATAATAAAGTTTGAAATTTAAATTCTTCACCTTTTAAGGTTTTAATCTATAGTGTTTTCATTATCGTTGTTTTCTGAAGTCTATCATGTTCCCACATTGTGTTAGAAAACCCAGTGATGAGTAAAGATTCTGCTCTATGGTTTCAATATGTTGCAATGTCTTCATTACATCACATTTTCTTTCTTTCTGTAATTATCTCGTGGATGCTTGGGAAGAAGATGTGGCTCCTGCCTTCGGAATATAAAATTTTGAAAAAAAGTTATCTTTTCTTTGTTATGAAATCTAGGTTGTTAAAAGAAAAAAATTTTAAAGGCAGAATTGTATCTATTGTACAAATATAAAATGAACATGTGTCAAAGATTTTATTAACTCATTAGTTAATGAGGGAACTAGTAAGACATTAAAACTGGAGGAAGAATTCCAAACACTCACGTGCATAGGTGGGCAGCCAAGGATGGCGAAATGACCGAATAGATGTGAAACTGGTCACTACCTGCAGGGCAACAGTCATTGCATCCTGCCCGACAGAATTGATTTGCATTTCTGTGGACAAAAATCATTTGCATTTGCAGTTTTCTACATCTTAAAGAGTTTTAAAAGGAAAGGCTGGGAAAACCTGGAAGGTACCCTAGCCAGGAAACCCAGTCATCTTTTTTTCCCGTTTCAAAGATTTTGCCAGTTTTCCCTGACAATGCCTTTTGCACCCTTGGTTGTTATTGTCTAATTTATCTGTCCTATGGGACAGCAGTGGGCTGATCTCTGTTGCTAACTTGTGTTTTGTCTTTTAGCCTTCATATTTCCCATGTTTTTCCTTTCTCTATTTTTCATCTTATTTTTGTTCATTTTTATTACATAAGTAGTACATATTCAATATGCCAAACTTAAGAAGTAGAGGAGCATAAAGAAAAATTTCAAATCACTTCCCATCCCCACTCTCCATAACCAGTGCTAACATTTTAATTTATTACCTTCGAGCCTTTTTCCACAAATGTTTCTTTAATATATGTAATACCATTCTGCATATGACAGTTTTTCTGCTTTTCTCACCTAATATTTTAACATAAAGCTCTCCCCCACATTGTTAAAACTGCCTAGAAGCATCGCATTCTTATTTAAATGTCTTAGGAGTCCTCTCTTGTTGGGCATAATTAGGTTATTTCCGAGTCTTTGGTATTCTGAATAACTACGCTGTAAAAACCTCAGGGCATAAATCTTTGTCCACATTTTGGGTTAGTTCTTAAGGGTAGATGATCAGAAGTGGAATTGCTGGGTCAAAGAAAACGTGCTGCTGAAGTCTCTCCGTTGAAAAGGCTCTCGGTATAGAGCAAAATTATAAAAGGGGTGTACCCACCTGAGCCCCCAGGAGCCACGTTTGTGTCAATGTATCGTCCAGTGCCTGAAGACTGAATAACGCCATGTTCCTGTTATGCTTATGCCTTTTGTCAGCAGGTTCTTACCCTTATCTTGGGTAACACTTTTTCATTTGAGTTCTAACTTGATAGTGATGTTGTAAATCCTTCTGTGCTGTTTGGGTTTAGTTGTTCCCCTAGTCGGCTCTTGTTTCATCCCATCTGGGGCTGTGCCTCTACGGAGGGAGATTTAGGCTGCCTTTTTTTATTGCTATGATCCTTCCGTCTGCCTGACCTCTGCCTGCTTTCGTCCTGCCATTTTCGGTGCTTCCTTCGTGCCCCTTATAGTTTGCCTTTCGATGGGTCCGTTCTGCTTGCTTTTATCTTGGATTGTTATTTGGCCGGTAAACATTCTAGTCTTCATTTCACTAATGACTTTTAAAAGCTACGTTGTTACCATTCTCAATTCTGCCTTTATGCTTAGCTATTAATTTAAAAAAGACCTTTCTGTTCCCTTTTGTGGAATAAAAAGCATTTTTGAGGGGAGCCGATGTGGCTCAGTGGTTGAGCACTGGCTTCCCACATACAAGCTCTGGGGGTTCAATCCCCAGCCCCAGTACCTCAAAAAAAAAAAAAGCATTTTTGAGATTTTTAGCTGTTTTTCTTCCACACATTTATATTCTTCATTTTCTTAATCCATTGTGATTAAAATTAAACTCTTAGTGGTTGATGTTTTTATTTCCTGATCTCTGTGACCCTAATGTCTTATTTCAGTGATTCCCATGATTTCTTTTCACAGCTTCCCTATTCAAGAACTCTTTCTGTAAATCAACCCTACGCGATTAGGGAGAAAACATTTAAACATTCTTTGCAGAAAAGGTGCCCACACGGTGAAACTTCAGAGGCTTTGCAGATTTTTGAGTATCGCCCTGGGGTCCTGCAGATGAGTAACTTGTCCCCGGGTGGGAAATCTCTAGACTCATCCTCTGCCCTGGGAATCTGTGCAGCTGGTCTGATGGCAGAGGCATTGACTGTGGTGGGGAAGAAATCTGCATAAGTTGAATTGTTCTCCTTCTTTGAAAATAAGTTGACTTTTTCAGAATTCAACTAATAAGTTATCCTTATTTACCCCCTAAGCTAGGTTGCTTTTTATATTTCTGCTGGATCGCTCCCAGCAGCCTTTTCCTTTGCGTTTAAAATTTTTTACCACGTCGCGTCGTCCTGTCAGTTCTCGGCCACCGTTTGGAGCCCCTGATGACGGGACCAAGTGTGGTTTTAGCCGTCTGCTAGGAAGCAGAGCCGGTGCTTGCAGCACGTGAGGATACCAGAGCTTGAAGCGCTCCTGCCCCACGTCCATTCTGGCTGGGCCGGTCTGCAGCCAGCTCCGGCCGGCTCTTGGCCAGGAGACGCACCACCAAGCTGCCAGCCCGCCCGGCTGGGTGTGCCTCCCTTTCCATCCGCAGTCCTGTGCCCCGACTCCCCACCCCGCCTCCACCCCTCAGTCTCTGTCTCTGGGCTGGGCGATTATTGCTAATTAATTCCCTGTCAGAGTGAGGGATGCTTTAATTTGCTTTCCTCGAGAGCCCTGTTTTCCCTTGCCTTGCCAAGGCCTGGGCAGGATGCCAAGGTGCCCAGGGCAGGTGCCTTGAGAAGGTGGGGTCTGGCAGAAAGGCTGGGCAGGCATCACAGGCCAAGGATTTGAGGGAGCCAGAGTCCCGCGACACAGGGTCGTTCTCAGCAGCAGCATCCTCTGTGACCTCAGTAAGCCAGCACTGTGCTAATTCCACCCCAAAGCCTGGAGGGTTCCAGAAGTCTTGGAAAATGTCTTTGTCAAATAAAGTCTCTGGGTAAAAGGACGAGATTCTGTCTTGACTTGTGGAAAACCCTCTTT
Source organism: Tolypeutes matacus (assembly GCA_026826555.1). NCBI lineage: Eukaryota > Metazoa > Chordata > Mammalia > Cingulata > Chlamyphoridae > Tolypeutes > Tolypeutes matacus. The sequence goes on along the minus strand of JAKSZT010010873.1, from coordinate 4,321,958 downwards.
TTCCCCGAGTGCCTCTTCTAGTGGCATCGGCTGCGTCTCCCCAGACCCCTCTCTCCCCACTTCTGTGTACTGGCCTCAGGACCACTCTGTGGGGAGCAGTTCGGCCTCCCTGGGCTGCTTGTGCTTCTCTGAGCAGCAGCAGGGAGACCCAGCCAGCCCAAAGACTCCTCCTTGGAGGAAAACGGGGAGAGAGATTGTGAATGCTGTTCTCTAAGACGTTGTTCCCGTCAGCAGCAGACACGGTGACATGCTGTCACTGCCACCATCACCACTGCCACCTCCACCGCCTCCCCACCATCACCTCCACCTCTGCCGTCACTGCCGCCGCCATTACCACCACCGCCTTGGTCACAGCAGCCCTGCAGTTACTGTCCCCGAGCACTTGCTGTCTGACAGGCACTGTGCTGTGCACTGCCTGCACGTTCTGTCCTTTAACCCTCACCACAACGGTGACCCTTTTATGCTCAGAGGGCCAGGCCACTTGCCCAAGGCCCCGTAGCCAGCAGGCGGGGAAGCCAGGCTTCAGACGCTGGCCTCTGAAAGCCTCGCTCCTGCCTGTGGGATGCACCACGGGCGCAGGCACGAGCCCCAAATGTCCCCTGCGCTGGGCCAGACCCCAGCTCCCGCCCTCACCCCTCGCCCTCACCACCCCCCACCGCCTCGCCTCCGCAGGTGTATGAGGGGGGGAGCAGTGTGGACCAGTTTGTGACCCGCTTCCTCCTGAAGGAGACAGCCAACCAGATCCAGTCGCTGCTGAGCTCCGTGGAGAGCGCGGTGGAGGCCATCGAGGAGCAGACCAGCCAGATCCGGTGGGTGCGAGGCTGGGGGCTGGGCCTCGGGCTCGGGTGGGCGCGCTCCGTGGGCCTGCTGGTGCGTGGCGTGGACGGGCGTGCTCGGAGGCCGGGCACCTCTGTGCCTCCGTTTCCTCGGCTGTAAACACCCGCCGCCTCCGCCACTGAGGATTAAACGAGAGCTGCGCCCTCAGCGCCAGAGCTCTTGAGACGCCGTTTCCCAGAGGCCCATCAGTTTTGCCACGTCCCCCTGCCCACCCCCATGGTGGGGTTACCTGGGCCCTTTCTGTTGTTTGACTCCCGTTTAAACCCAGAGATAAATTTAAGAAACCTTACATGGGTACCGCAGTTGGAAAACAAGTGTCACGTGCCCTAGAAGAAGTAAGAAAGGAGCAGCTGTGGGTGCCGAGGTCTGCAGCCTCACGCAGGAGAGAGAATGGGGAGCTTGGAGGTGCTGGAGACACAGCAGCACCAAATGGAGACTTTCTCCAAAGAATCCAAAGAGAATTGGAAATGGAGTGACTGTGTCATGGTGAGATTTGGTGTCGTCGACGGCCTTGCCTGTGTCCTTGAGACCACAGAAACGCATCTGGGGTCCCTCTCTTTGGCAGGGGGTTGGATGCGTATCAGGGGTGCCCAGAGTAGAGCAGTTCTGCTGGGGGGGGCTTTCCTTTCGGCTCTGCAGTGCCAATCCCTGGGGGGCACAGAGCCCCCCATTGCTATCCCAAGTTGAGACAAACTCCTCTTTGCCCAGTTCTTCCCAGATCAGCTGTCGTGCCCGGTGCAAGGAGGCCATAAAATGGGTGCAGATGGGGTGACAGCCAGGCTTCTGAGCCTTAAATTTCCAGCCGGGGCACGGCACGGCCACGCTGTCGGTGTGCGGGGGCCGGAGCATGGCGTGTTTGGGCTGCTGAGAGGCCGGTGCCCGGTCAGTGAAGGCCGCCGTGTCACATGCTGGACCCTGGGCACCGGGCCATACCCCCGGATTCAAATCCCAGGACGCTGCTGCATCCGTGAGCTGTCTTCTAGTGGTTCTGAGGGTCCCCAGGGCTAGAAGCCACAGCCCCGGAAGCTGACATTTTAGTTGCCTTTGTTTTCCATTTCTGCCTGGGTCCACAACTCACAACTTTTGTTTCCTGCAGCAGAACAGATAGGACGGGCTGCCAGATTTCACTGCTGATTCCCTGCACTTTGCCATTCCGTCACATTCCAGGGCTTACACCCGTTCACCTCATGTTGGGACTTAATTTTGGGACATTGAGAGTCAGCTCTACAAATACCCCAGCCTCAACCGCCCCACTTCTCAGCTCCCAGCTGTGGGTCCCCAGGGGCCACCCTGGGTGCAGCCCCCCCAGGATACGGGTCCCAGTCACAGACCCTTGGGGGCCTCCTGCTCCGCTTGGCTCCTATTCGCAGCCTGAGGGACACATTAATTTGCTGCTGGCTTGGAGGCACTGTGATTGACAACTCAGAGGCCTGCAAGCCTCTTCCCCTCCCTGGGGGGGAGTCTGGTGTGCCCCCTGGGCACAGGGGAGAGGCTTGCTGAGCTTCAAGGTTAACCAGCCAAAGGGGTGGGCGTGGGCACTGGGGCGTGCCCCCCTCCATGCACGTGGGAGCTGTGTGCATGCGTGTGTGTGCTGGGCATACGTTTTATGTGGACATGCAGGTGTTTGTAGGTCTGTGTTGAGTTTTTTTGGTGTCTATCTGCACATGGGGCTTCAGTCAGTCCCCCAGCCTTTGTTGAGTACCTACTGTGTGCCAGGCACGGCACTAAGTGAGCAGCATGTGTGTGTATCTGGCCGCCAGGGCAAGCAGGTGGCTGTGCACGTGTGTGCATTTCGGCGTGTGCGTGGACGGGTGTTGTGTGGAGACAGGAGCTGGGCCTGGCCCCTCTCCCCAGCTCGGGGGCCCAGGTTGCCCTGCCCTGTTATGTCCCCTCTCAGCCACCTCTTCGAGCTCCCACTGGGGGAGTGGAGGTGGGGGTTGTTCTCACTAATGAAAGCCAGGCCCCCCGCCCAGACACCACGTGGGCTCCTAGTGAGGCCGGGAAGGAGGTGGGTCGTGGCGCCAGCACAGCTGGGCTCAGCAGGTGCCCTGGGGAAGCTGCGAGCCCTGGAGTGGAGCCGAGTTCAGACCCCAGCTCTGCCCTCGGCTAGCTGTGGGTCCTTGGCTGAAGCATCTGCCTCACGCGCCTCGGTTTCCCCCTCTGCAAGATGAAGGGGATCTTGGCTTCCTCACAGGGCCGGGGCTCCCTGGGCGAGTTGCGTGCTGGCTTCAGTCCACGGTCAGTGCTCACTGAATGTTTCTTGAAGCTGCTGAAATGGGTCAGGCCTTGTCACCCCTACCACAGTCCGTGTGCTTCCCCCTCTCCGACTGCAGGCAGAACCACGGCAAACCCAGCCACGGAGCCGTGGAGGCCTGGCATGGAAACCCTGCTCCTCCCTGTGTCCTCAACCACCAGCCCGTGGCCACGGAGCAAGGGAACAGCCTTCTTTCTGGTGAGAGCAGTGCTGGGGTGGGGGCCCTGGCTGGGGGGCCTCGGGGAGATGCTGAGAGTGCCCCACATGGGGCGTGGGCCTCTAGCCGGGCCCCTAGGGCACCTTGCCCTCCTCCCACCAGCCTGTGTCTCCTTCCCAATTTCCACAGACCCGAAGGAGGAGGGCCTGGAAGCCCAGGTCAGCCGTTTGGCAGAGCTGATCGGGAGGCTGGAGAACAAGGTAAGCCCTGCCCCTCCCCTGCCCCTCCCCTGCCCCCATGGTGGGGAGAGTTAGGCCTGCTGCTCAGGACAGAAGTCAGGCTGCAGAAAGTTAGGGGAGCTTTGTAAAAGGGACCACCCAGGGACAATGTGGAAAGGGAGCGCACAGCTGAGAATGTACTGTCCATTTTACAGGCCCAAGGCTTGGTGCCTGGGAAAGGGGAGGAGTCGCCAGAGGGGAGGGGGTGGGCAGAATCTTGGGGAGCAGAGCAGGGCCACAAGGGTCACAGGCCACGAGGTGGGGTGGAGCGCCAAGGGGACCTTTGCCCCAAGGCAGCTGGTGGCCAGGAAGTGGCTTCAGTGTTGAGTGAGAGACCGAGGAGAGGTTAGAAACTACCAGCACTGGGAATTCTATTAAATAAGACATGGCACATCCACAGGGAATCAAGCTAGCCTTGATGAAGCACGTCATCAGGGCCTTTCAGGACTCCATAAGGTATTCACAAGGCAATATGGAAGAAAAATCCAGTTTGCATAGGGACTGCCCGGGTTCAAATCCAGGCTGTACCGCTAACCAGCTGTGTGCCTTTGAGCCTAGGACTTGCCCTCTCTGAGCCTCAGAGTCCTCTGCTGAAGATAGAGACTAATAGGGACAACAGCGCCCCCTCATGGGGGGCTATATGGCATGGCAGAGCCTGCTGTGTGGTATGCATTTAATAACTATTAGAAATTATTATATTCTTACAATTCTGATACCAAAAAGCTATACACACATGTCATACTCTTCTACCTCCGTGCACCAAGAGAACAGCTATCTCCTGTTGGGATGGGAGTTGGAGGTGGGTGGAGGGGGATTTTGCATTTCTTCCACTTTTCTCTGTTTATTGCTTTTTGCAAAAGATGTAAAGGTACTTGTATGGGTTTGGGGGTGGACTCTGAGGGATTCGTGGGGGCATGGGGGCTCCCCACCTGCAGGGTGAGGCCGAGGCGCTCGGACCCCTGGAAGCCGGCTGCAGGATGGGAGCAGCTCAGCGGGGCACTTGCAGCCTGGTTGTCATAACAACTCTGCAGGCGCCCCAGGGAGGGCGGCTCTTTGAAGTTTATTTTTAGCGCCGGGTCGCCCTAACAACCGGGCAGGTGACAGGAGCCGGGACCGCCTCGCCGGCCCCTGATTGGCCCGGGCTGCGAGCAGGAGCCAATCCAGGCCAGGCTCCCGGGCCCGCCCCCCGGGACCCACCTGAGCTGCCTAGGGCCTTCCCCGGAGCCGGGTGGGGTGGGCAGACATGGGCGACCCCTGTGCCTCCCCACACCCTTCCCCTCACCCACCCATGGTCCTGCCCTCCTGGCCCAGCCGGCCCCTTCCCCAGCGCTTCCACCTGGTGCCTCCGGGGAGTTCATGCCGCTCTCCAGCACTGGCGATGGATGTGCCCTGTGCCGCCTTCAAAAGGATTAAGAGTTTCAACTGAGCCCGGGGCCCAGAGACGGCTCGGCTCTCGTGCCCCTGGAGCCGGTTAAGTGGCAGAGCCTGGGTTTGAAGCCAGGGTCTCCCTCTGCCTGACACAGACCCCAGCTCCTCTTCCTCTCCCTCGGGCACCCCAGTAAACACGCCCCTGAGTCTATCCCTGTCCAGCCACCACGAGGACGGACTGTCTGCTGCATTCGCCCCCACCTGGGTCTTTCCTCCTACAAACACCACCACCTTGTTAGGTTGTTGGGGAAGAGGGTGGCAGGGCCAGCTCCAGGGGCACGAGAGCTGAGCCGTCTCTGGGAAACGGCCGTCGTTCATTCCTTCTGCACCCCCGGAGCCTCTGTGGGCTGCTGGGTCCTAGGCACCTGCCCCCTGGAGATGAACAGAACGCATGTGCTTGCCGCGAGTGGGCGGTACCTACTTAGGGCGACCTGGAGAATTAAGATGTGTTTGTAGAGCTTAGCCCAGGGCCTGGGGGGGGATCCAGGAGAGCAGACCATACCATCTCAGACATCAGGTTCGTGAGGGTGACTCTAAGATGAGTTGATGGAGGCTCTCGGGGCTGTTGCCAGCAGGTGCGGCCCAAATCAGCATCCAGGATTCAACTCCTGAGTTCCCATTGCTGCCTCGCCCAAGATTTCCCCAGCAAAATTGAGCCTGTCTTTGCCCCCTGCCGTGGGTCTGCCCAGCCTCTGTGCCTCTCAGAGGCCCCAGCTGCTGGGGCCAGGAGGGACCCTCCACCACCACCTCCCGGTGGTCTCTTCTGTGGTTGGCATTGCATTGAGGATGGACTGACCCCCACCCGGTGAGGCCGGGCCCCTGGGAGCTCTCTCCAGCCCAGGAGACTCCAGAAGCCCCCGGAGTCCCATGGAGGCTATAGGCACTTGGGTGTCCTCATAGTGGATCCCCGAGGCCTTCCTGGAGGAGGTGGCCTCCTCTCCAGGGTCACCTTATGGTTCATTGTTGCAGACACTCTGGTTCGACCTGCAGCAGCGCCTCTCGGACGAAGAGGGCACCAACATGGTGAGGCCATTCCCCCGAGGTCTCCATACCCACCTCTTTTCCTGAGAAGAGGCAGATGGTTCCATGTCCCCGACCACCGCAAGGAGAGATGCCAGCCCCAACTGTTGGCCCCCAGACCCTGCCCTGCCCCAGGACCCAACCTCCCCTCCCAGGGCTGTTTTTTGAGGCTCTAAATGCTTTGATGAAGAATGAAAAGTGTGCAGGCACGGGTTTGTTTTTCTCTAGGGGGTGGGGGGCAAAATGTCCTGTTCTCTCTCAAGAGAGGTATTGGGACATGGGGTCATGAGCTGTGCCCAGTGGGGCTGGGAGAGGGCTTGGCAGGGAGCCCAGTGGTGGCAGCCAGGCTGCAGGTACCCTTGCCCCCCACACCCCTCTTACCCCCAAACCCCCCGCGTCTCTGGCCCGCAGCACCTGCAGCTGGTTCGGCAGGAGCTGGCCGTGTGCCCCGAGCAGCTGAGCGAGTTCCTGGACTCCCTGCGGCAGTACCTGCGGGGCACGGCTGGGGAGAGGAACTGCTTCCAGTGAGTGAGCCGCGGGGGCGTGTGGGGGCGGGCGGGGGGCTCTGAGAGCCGAGCACCCCCACAGAAATGGAAGTCGAGTTCTCGCCCTGGCCCTTCCTGGCAGTGCTTCCTCTCCCTGACCTCTGCTTACCCATCTGTAAGTGGGACTGGCGGGACCTCCTGCCCAGGGTGGTGCAGATGGGATGAGCGTGAAGGGCTTAGACTGGGGCCGGGTACACAGTGGACCCTCCCTTGACAGTCGCTGCTCCAGTCACTGGCACGTGTGCCATAGATATGTGAGGAAGCCTGAGGAAAGGGTAGCCGCTGTCCTCTCCCTCATACCCTGGCCTGTCCTGAGAACCTGGCTACGAGTTGTCCTCAGGAGGATGGACACCCCCCCCAGGGCTGCGCTGCTCCTCGGCAGAGCTGAAAGTGTGGCCGCCTCTGAGGTGCCCTCCCCCCGATGGCACAGGCCACGGCCTGGCACAGCCGGCCAGGCTCTCTCCTCCCCCTCTGCGGCCAGCGCTCTGGCCTCCCACCCGCGCCTGGGGGACGGCAGCTGTAGCCTCCGAGGTTTCCCTGCCTCAGTTCTCCTTCCCCAGCCTAACTGGCCTCTGCCCCCCTCGGAGGGCACATCCGTTCAGCCTCCCTCTGCCGGCTGCCTGCTGTGGGCAGAGAAGGATGATTCTGGATGGTGAGGGGTCCTGGGAGGGGGGCAGCTGGTGGAAAAAGCTGCATTAGGTGGAGGGGCTTCTGGCGGAGGGGCAGCACAATCTGAGGGCAGCGCACTCTGGGCAGGGGCTCTGCCATGCCAGGACCTGGGGCTGAAACAAGTGCGGCAGGTTTGGGGACGAGAGAGCGGCTGGACAGTGTGACGGGCGAGGGAGCCTGTGTTGGGGGCAGGAAGGAGGCCCCGTGAGTGTCCACGGGGAGAAGCAGCTCTGGCTGCTTCCAGGTGAGGAAGGGGCTGGGCGGGGGACAAGCCTGCAGCAGGGAGGCCTGTGAGGAGGCTCAGCAGTCACCCCAGAAAGGGGCTGTGGGGTGCGGGTGGCCAGCAGGCAAAGCTGGGGCCTGTCTTGGAGCAGCTGTGACCAGATTGGTTCAGGGCTTGGCTAGAGGGAGCCAGGCTGACTCGTGGAGTCTTCGGCTTCAGAAACTCAGTGGAGGGCAGTGCCATTTCCTGGGGGGGCAGCCACACACGGGATGGGGGCCGCGTGCAATTGAAGAGGCCACCGTCCAGGTCTGGAGGTCGTGGCAGAGAGCAGGGCTGAGCAGGGGCTGCCGGAAGCCTGTGCTCGCCGCCGGCCCCCTCCAGGCTGAGGCGGCTGCTCTGGCCCCCCTGAGCCCGTGGCACCCCTTCGAGGATGACGTGGGCCCGCTGAGTTATACAGGCTCCGTACAGTGGCCCCGCAGCCCTTCTTGGGGGCTGAGATCGGGGCCCCCACAGGGCCTGTTTGTTGACTGTGTGTCCTCACAGCCCCCCATGCTTGCCTGCCCACCCTTCCCACTGCCCTCAACTTGCATATCGGCCGGGCAAGTGCCATCGACGTGGCTGCTTTCATCACACGGCAGTGACCGAAAGTAGAGGAGCCCACTTGCCCGAGGTGCCCTTTGCCGGTCATCGGAGACCCCCAGAGCCAGCGCCTTCCAGCGCAGGCAGAAGGCCACGCCCCCCACCCCCTCCGCGGCTCCACGTGTAATTCAGGCTGGGAGGATAATGAACTAATGACACAATTAGTGGTCGCGTTCTCCAACTGCCATGGTGCCCGCGGCAGAACCGGGAATTGCCGTAATTACCCAGGAACCTCGCCAGGGCAGGATCCTCCTCCTCGGGACCGTGAGAAAGCAGAGCAGCCCGGGAGCAAGGCCGGGCCAGAGCGGGGTGGGGCAGTAGGAGCTGGGTTAGTCCTGGAGGCGGCCTCTCGATCCGCCCCAGCTCCAGCACGTTGCAGAAGCGTGCACCCAGGTAGGGCCTGAGAGACGGAGTTAGAGCGGAGCCGGGTCTGCAAGATGCCAAGCCCAGGGCCCAGCCCTCCCTGGGCCTCGGCCTCTGCCAGGTGTGGCAAGTATGACTTCATGGGATTGTTTCAAGGATCCACATGGGGCAGTGGTTCTGATGGAGAGCTTGGCAGGAGGAGGCCGCTAGGACTGTTTAAAGTGAATATTGAGTCTTGAAATTACATCGCATTATAATTCATTCAACAAAGAATGACCGGCTGCCTCCCAGGTCGCCGTCCTCGTGCAGACTCTGAGGTCTGATCCGAAAATCAGCACAGTTCCCTGAAAGCAGCACCCGGACGTGACAGGGGGGCCCCAGCTCCCCCAGGCTCGTCCTCAGGGCTGTGGGTTATGCCAGTGCCCGGCTCTACACCACCTGCCAGTGCAGGTTCCGGCTTCCGCAGGGCGGGCGGAGGGACAGGGTGAAGAAGGCAGCTGGGGATCTGCGTTCCCAAGGAGAAGGGCCCGGGGGCGGGGAGGGGGTGTCTCCAGCCAGTCCAGCTGGTCAGCAGCCTGCCCCCTCTGCCTCTGACAGTGTCGCTGCCGTGAGGATGGCCGACGGCTTCACCTTCGTCGTCTACGAGTTCTGGGAGACGGAGGAAGAGTGGAAGAGGTGGGCACAGAGGTGATGGGGGCGCAGCTGGGGGTACCGCCCAGCCCCCCGGCCCCTTCCTTCTCACCAACTCGGACAAAGTATCCTTGGAGGAGACAGAGGGGGTGGTAATAACGAATCCAGTTCCCAGAGGCACCTGCCAGCAAGAATGCTTGCGGCCCTCTGCCAACGTGCGCCCCTGGGCCGGCGAGGCACTGCTTGGCATGGGGGTGCCCCCCTCCCCGCGCTGGGCTCCTACTTACCCTGCAGCTGAGCGGCCGGTCCCAGCCCTGCCGAGTCTTGGGCTCCGAGCTCTCTGGTACACGTGTACACTGGCCGACACACTGAGGACCCGGGTGGCGAGGGCTCGGGGGCTGCCGCAGGGCGTGAGTGGCTCTGGGGACAGGTGCTGGGTTCCAGCCCCAGCGCACCTGGCTGACGTGTGAATAAGGGGCTCTCGGTACAAGGTGGCCGTCGGCACCACCCACCGCCTGGGGTGACGCAGGGCTGAGATCACGCTCTTCCCACAGGGCTGGGAGGCCAGGCCTCCGTCCAGACCGGGCTCCCAGACCCAGCCAGGCCTGCAGGGAAGTTCTCTGTCGTGGATACTCCCTGGGAGGCAAGGAACCGCTGTGCTCCCCTAAACCCACCACTCAGACCCCAGGGTCGGCCTCCCTGGGGCCCGGCCGTGTTGTCATACCAAGGCTTTGAAGCCGCCCCGTCTCGTTTTGGAAGCTGCTTTTCCTGAGCAGAGCTAGGAGTGCACCGGGGCCCAGGCCCCCGGCTCCTCTCCCACAGGCCTCCACGACCCCCAGCCCTCCGCCGAGCCCCGAGAGCTAACCCGTGTCCCCTGGCTTGCAGGCATCTGCAGAGCCCCCTTTGCAAAGCTTTCCGGCACGCCAAGGTGGACACACTGAGCCAGCCCGAGGTCCTCTCCCGGATCGCGGTGCCAGGTAAGGAGCTTCTGGGGAGCAGCAGCCCTTTTCCAGGGGAGAAGCTGCATCAGGAGCGGGGCCGGAGCATGGGGAGCGGGGGTCCAGGCCCCAAAAAATAGGAGGGCGTAGTCCGAGACCAGAGCAGGGGCCGGGAAACAGAGCCACAAGGCACAGCACGTGGGGGAGATGTGGGGGGCACGTGAGAGAGGCGAGGGCCCAAGGAGCCTGCCCCGTCGCTGTGGGGTCCCCAGCAGCACACGCTGCCATAGCAGCCCCGTCCAGAGCTGGTGATGGCCAGCCCGAGTGCCTCTGCACCCCCAAAGGGGCTCCAGAGCGGCCTTGCTGTGCCCACTGCCCCTCCCGGCCCCCCGCTGCCACCCGTGCTCCCGCTGCCCCTCTGCCGCTCGCTGGCCTGGGCAGGGCTCGGAGTTGTCCTCGCGGAGTGAGGGCCTGAGGCACAGCCAGGGCTCTCCTGCGCCCACAGCTGGGGGAGCAGAAGTTTCCTAAGCAGGGGAGGCGACAGCACAGGACGTTGCCCACCCTTCCCTGTCCAGATTCGGCCGCCTCCGGCAGCCTCCACAGGACAGGGTGGGGAAGGGGCTGCCGTTCTCCACAAGCCTGTCCCCTTGACACCTCGCTCCCCCTCCCTCCGTAGCTGCTTGGTGCACGGTGGCCCGAGACTGAGCCCCCCCCGCCCCCGGCCGAGCCTGCCCGCCCGTCCTCTCACGATGAAGCCTCGGCGCCGTCTCTCAATACACTTCTAAACAAGAATGTATTTTCCCACTGTTTGAAGTGAAGGAAACCCCCCTTTCCCCTGGTGGCTCCCCAGGCCCCCCCTGGCTGGCAGAGCAGTGTCTGAGCTGTGGGGTCCCTGCCGCAGCCAGAGGTGGGTGATGGCGGAGGTTCCGTGGCCAGCACCCCTCTTCCATTCCCGCCTGTCCCCTGCATGCCTCAGCCCCGGTCCCCGAGGCTCAGCGGAAGCAGCCCTGGCCGCGCCGTTCCCCCCTCCCTTGCTGTCCCCTGTAGGAGCCGTGACCCTGTGTCCCAGCCAGGCCCGCGCCGAGCCCCTGTGACCAGGCCTGGGAGAGGCCCTGGCTGCTGCCGGCTGCAGGCCCCAATAAACTCTGGTTGGGAACGCCTGCGTGCTGCGTGTCTCTTTCCCGTTTCCTCCCTCTGCAAGCGGCTGCTGGCATACGCGGTGAGGGCACGAGGGCCCTGGCCAGGAGCCGGAGGACGAGGTGGCCTTAGTAGCCATGAAACCTTGAGCCAGTCGCGCTCTGAGCCTCGGTTGCCTTCTCTGTAAAATGGAGGTGATGGCCACCCTGGCCGCTGACGGAGAAGCTCGGGGCTGGGCGCCAGCTGTCCCACCAAGACGGAAGAGCAGGCCCCTAGCGGGGAGGGGTGTTTTAAGTCCCGTTCCAGAAGCTTCGCAGCTTGCCCTCTTCTGTTTCTCTGTCCTGGTGAGCAGGAAAGCGCTTCGGGCACGAAAGCCTCAAGGGGCCCCAAGGAAGGAGAGAGGGGTAGGGGGCAGGGCAGAGGGGGGAGGAGAAAGTGCCCCAGAACCAGAGCAGGCAGGACCCAGAAGGCCCCTCTCCCCGTCCCACACCGGCCGGACCCAAGCCACGTGGTCTGCACAGTGTGGCCGTTACCGATCACCAAGGCTGCGTGGCCCCCTCTGGCTGCTGGGGGCCCCCCACTCCTGGTGGCCCTGCCTGTCTGGGGTCCTGCCACCTGCAGTATTTAATGCAGCTCGCACAGAACGAGTGAAGCACATCACGGGCTTGCAGAAGGACTCCCAGGTGAATGCCCCATCCTGGCGGCTCAGAGCCTCCATTATCCCATCTGCGGAATGGGACCCCGACTGAAGGGTCAGAAGCTGCCAGGCTCGTGAGGATGCCCCACAGCTGGTGCTTTTCCAGCCAGCTTGGCTATTTTTAAAAGAATATTCTTGGGGTGTGGGGGGAGGCTGAGGGTCTTTGGGGTGCTGTGGGGAACCTGCTCAGCCAGCATCAGGCCTGCTTGCCCCAAGTTCTCCTCCACATTGTAGTGTCACGAGCACTCCGAGTCTGCCGAGCCTCCTGGAGAATCTGGGTGGGTGGGAGCAGGCGCTGAGCAGCACACGGCTCGACCTGAAAGGTTCTAGCTCCCACTTAAGTCACACTCCAGAGCCGAGTCAGGCGTTTTGCAGGCATCATCACACTTGATCCTCACTGCGCTGTCCTATGATAGGCAGATGTGGACAGAGACTCAGAGAGGTCAATAACTTGCCCAGGGTCACACAGCAAGTATGCCCAGCTTGGATCTAGACCCACAGCCCCCTGCTCTGCCCACTGTACCACACTGCATCAACATGTAGGCAGGGACAGCTCCAGGTCAACCCAACCATGTTCCTCAAAAAGCTAAACAATTACCCCATGACCCAGCATGCCCCTCCTAGGTCTATGCCCCAAAGAACTGAAAACAAGGACACAGCTGCATGCCAGTGTTCACAGCAGCAAGTCACGCTAACCAAAAGGTGGGAACAACCCAAGTGCCCATCAAAAGATGAGTGGAGAAACTGTGTGGCACAACCACACTATGGAATGCTGTGAGCCATAAAAAGGAACAAGGGACTTGTTCGTGCTGCAGCATGGATGAACCCTGACGGCGTGAAGCTAAATTGAAGAAGCCAGTCGCAAAGGCCACATAGGAGTCCATTTGTGTGAAATGTCCAGAATACATCAATCCAGAGCGAACACAGATGAGTACCAGGGCCTGGGGTAGGACAGGGGGAAAGACACTAATGGGGATGCGGTCTCCTTTGGGGGTGAAGAAAACGTTCTGGAACTAGAGCGAGGTGCTGGTTGCTCGTTGTGGATGTGCTCAGTGCCGCTGAAGGATACACTGTAAAGTGGTTGGTCAGCAGTTGCTGGAGGGCACCTGAGGCAATGAGAAGGCACTTGCCCCAGGCACTCGATGGCCCCTGCGGCACATGTCATTTGCCCTACAGAATGTCACGTGGCCTTGGTTGCCATCGTTATTCCAGACAGACGGGTCCTCACGCCCTATGGCCACCTGAGGGCTTGGCAGGTGCCTTCCCAGCTCACCTCCCAGCCATCCTAGGAGGAAGGTGCCGTCGTTGGCTTGGCTGTAGATGAGAAAAGGCTGGACCAGAACAAAGGGGAGCGAGAGGGAGCCAGCTGGTGCTGGCCCAGCCTCAGCGTCTCCTGCTTATAGAAGGCGCTAACGGAGGGTTTCCTGCAAGCTGAGGCCCAGGACTGTTCAGAGAGGGGACCTGCCTTGCCTGAGGTCACAAGGCTCCAGACCCAGAGCCGTGCCCCAAGCCCCACGTGGTACCACCTTACCACCGAGGACACATCAGCCCCACCGTCATCCAGGTCCTGGGAGATGGTTTGTGACTGCCCTTATGATATCAGACGTGAGAGGGCGACACCCCAGTCTGAGTTTTCTGACGGTGTGAGGCTACGGCCTTGAATTACATCCTCAGCTTTTACAGCTAGTTCATTTGGGGCTGAGTCGTAGATCATGTTCTCACCTCTTACAGAATCAAGACTGAAATTAGTGTCCCCAGTGATGCTATTCGGTCACCCCTTAAATTGAATAGCCCTACCCTCAGCTCCTCAGAGAGAACGTTTAATGCCAAGCCATGTTCCCCCTGATGTGCTTTCCTGCTTTGGGGTAAACCCGAGGGGCCCCATATTGCCCTTTTTCCCTTGGCTGCTAGGAAGCTCAATGTTTGCCCCCCAATCTCAACCTAGGTTTTGGGGACTAGTGTACCACTGCGTGGGCCCCTGCTGGGTGAGGGGCATCCCACCAGCTGCTCCAAACTTGCCTTCTCACTGTTGATCCTCACAATAAGCCTGCCTCGTCACCGCATTACCATTTGGTGCAGAGGAAACATTCTTTGAAGAAGTCCATAAACTTACCCGAAATCCTGAGATAGCAAATGGCAGAGCCAATATTCAAAATTCAAAACCAATAATCCCAGAGCCAATTCACACACTTTGTTCTCCTCCTCGGACTCCCGTGCAAATGGGCCTCCCATTGCCCTGGCCTTCCTGGCTGGTATCCGCAAAGCCTTTTGGGAAGCAGACGGGGCAGAGGTCATGTAGGAATGACTACTAACCCGTTCTTGCCGGCACTCTGCGGTGATAAATGACCCGTTAAATCCTGCCCCAGCACCAGGCGTGGCTCCTGAGGTCTGTGCGTGGGAGGACCTGAGGCCACTGAGGCCAGGGTGGGTCCCCTCCCCAGTCAGAGCCTCCACCTGTAGCCACACTCACTGGCCCAATGGCGGCAGCCAGGGTACAGGAGGGCAGAGGCTCCTCCTCATCCTCCGAGTCCAGCAGCCCTGGCCCCGCCGTTTTGGCCACAGCTCAGAAGATACGGAGTGGAAAGAAAATGGGTGATGGAAGCCAGCCCCAAATGGTTCTAACCTGGGGCAGGTGACCTCTCCAAGCCTCAGTTGCCTCATCTGTAAGATGGACGTATCTGAAAAACGAGATGCTAAGTAAAGGAAGCCAGGCACGAAAGGCCACATGTGGAATGGTTCCATTTGTATGAAATGTCCACAAGAGGCAAATCCACAAAGAAAGAAAGTTGGTCAGTGGTTGCCAGGGGCAGGGCAGGTGACGACTGCCAGTGGGTACAGGGTTTCCTTGTGACGTGATGAAAATGTCCTGGAACTAGGTGGTGAATGCACTAAAAACCTCTGCCTTGGAGACTTCAAGAAAGTGCCTGTATGGTTTGTGAATTATATCTCAATAAAGTAAGTTCCCGCAGAGGGACCAGTGGGAAAAACTAGCAATGAAATGGCTGATTCGCCACCAGCCTGGCATGGCACCCTCTGCCTGCCCTGGCTCTGGGTGCTGCCAGCTTCTAGGGGGACGCCCCACAGCAGAAACAGTGTGACCCGAGTCCGTCAACATCCAGGACGTCCCTGGGGCCCTGTGTGGGGTCAGTGCCAGCAAGGATGTGGACGCAGCTCAGGGCCCATCCCATTCCCCGTTCCTGTATCCAGCCCTGCGTGGACCTCTGGCTTGTCCTCTCTCACCCATTCCTCACCCTCTGCTGCTGGCAGGTGACCCTAGGCCCAGAGCCAGGGGTGGTGATTGTGGCAGGACCTACACAGCAGACAGCCCACTTTCCCCCAGCCTCTCCAAGCCTGGCAAGTAAGAAGGCAAAGCAGGGGGCTCTCCTGGGGTACCACCCCCTCTCCACTGGAGCTTGGGCCAAGTACACAGTTGTGTGGCAGGATTTCAGCATGCCCCACACCCCGGCCAAAGGACCAGCTGGAGTCCACCATCATCCCTGAGAGATGCGACCATAGACCACCCAAGCCCGCCCCCTAGATTTCTTTCCCATGATCCCCTGCCTGTCCACCTCCTGGACACACGTCCCACGGTGCATTGTCCTCATGTGCTGCCTTGGCTCACGACACCCCCAAATCAGGGTTCTCTGGGCCTCAGCCCCTCCCCTGCCCCCTCTCCGTGCCACCAGAAACCCCTTGAACATGCACAAGCCCAAGTGAGCACCCCGACAAGGCGAAAGGGAACCGTTTCTCCATCTTTATGATGAAAAAAACTTAAATCTGCCTCGCAGCTGGACAGAGGCAGCAGTACCCAGGCCGGCCCGTGGGGGCCGCGAGGACCCCTTGCTGTGCTCAGAGCAGCTCCAGAACAGCTGTCACCGTGCTCTGCCCGAAGATGAAGGTGCCCACCAGCACGGAGACCACGCCCCAGAGCTCCAGGCCGCACCTGCCGAGTCAAGAAAGCCACGTCACTACCAGCGTTTCTGGATTTTTGCAGAGACAAGCCATGCAGACGTGTAGAGGGTACCTTAATATTTTGAAACCCAGTGGAGATGCCAATTTGGGAAAAAAAAAATTCAAAGTGTTCTCCTTTACCCGCAGGGGTGGGTTTGGGGCCAATGGGAAATAGATTACCCAGGCAATCAAAAAAGCGCTCCCTCCACCTGTTATTTCACAACCTCACCTCTCCCCAATATTTAGCAAAGAAACGGGGGTGAAGGTACCAGTTCCAAACTCCCTTCCTTTCCACTCCCATTGCGGGTTGAATTATGTCCCCCAAAAGACGTGTTCACGTCGGAATCCCTGCTCCCAGGAATTGGTCCTACTTGGAAAGAGGGTCTTTGAAGGCATGCTTAGCGACGATGAGGCCACCCTGGAGTAAGGGGAGCCCAAATCCAATGACGGTGTCCTTGGAAGAGCAGGAAATGTGGAGGCAGAGACACACGCAGGGGAGAAGGCGAGCGCGGATGGGAGCAGGCGTGGGAGGGGGGCAGCTCCGAGCCCAGGAACATGGAGAATTGCAGGTAAACCCAGGCGCTGGGAGAGGCCCCGGGGAGCTGCCCCCAGTCTCAGAGGGAGGTGGCCCTGCCCACCTGGATCTCAGGCCTCTGGCCTCCAGAACCGAGACAGAACCCATTTCTGCTGTTGTAAGCCGCCCAGTTTGTGGGACTTGGTTATGGCAGCCCCAGGAAATTCAGACACCCCACCCCCAGGAGTAAAGAGAGAAGAAAACTCTCAGCCACACAGAAGGGGCCTCAGCATCCAGCTCCCGCAGCAGCTGGGGCCGAGGGCGGAGGAGGCAGAGGCGGCTGGAGCTGGCGGCTGCTGAGGCCCCACGTGCAAATCATAATGTAACCCGTGGCGGTGAGAGGAGACAATGAGGCGAGCGATAATAAGATTCCCACAAAACGGCAGGGCTGACGGGGATATTTCTGGCCCCATTAAAAGGGGCCAAAAGGATCCGTTGCCATGGAAGGCACTTCTCTACCCAAGCAGCAGCCTCGAGCAGCTGCTCCGCGAACCCCCATTCATCGGAAGGGGCAGGAAGGAGGCAGGTGGGCCCGGGGGCTGCAGCGCTCCTCCGCGCGGCTTTTATGGATCACAGGGCCCTCGAGAGCTAAAAATATCTTGAAAGCCCATCAGTGAAAACTGTTGTGAGCTTGGATCAAGGAACAAAACAAAAGCAGCGAGATTTCAAAGAGTCTGCCATGGGGAACGGGCCACTCAGGGTCCCTGGGTCACTGGGAGCCAGTTCTAAGCCCAAGTCAGGTTTAGAGGCATCCAGAAAAACTCTCAGCCCAGAAGACCCCAGGCCAAGCTCGGATCGATGTGGCTAGAGGAACACGGAATGCCGAGGCACGAGGTCTGCCGCTGGTCCCAGACCCGTGGCCGGCTGGCTGCAGCACTGACAAGCACCTGTAGTGGGGTAAGTGGTGCCCCTCCCAAAAGAAAAGATCTGTCCACCTGGAGCCCATGAATGTGACTGCATGTGGAAATAGGTCTTTGCAGTTGTAGTAAAGTTGAGGATCTCAAGATGAAATCATCCTAGATTTAGGACAGACCCTAAATGCAATGACGTGTCCTCATAAGAGGAGGACACCGAGACAGGGGAGACGGTCACGTGGAGATGGAGGCAGGGGCGGGAGGGATGCGGCCGCAAGCCAAGGATGCAGGAAGAGGCAAAGCAAGGAGCTTCTCCTGGAGCTTTGGGGCAGCACGGCCCTGCCCACACCTGGAGCTTGGGTGCCTGGTCCCTGGAACTGTGAGAATAAATTTCTATTGTTTCAAGCCCCAGGCTTGTGGTACTCTGTCAGGGCAGCCCCAGGAAACAGATCTGGTGTCTCTTTACCTCCCTCAGCCTCAGTTTCCACATCTGTGAAATGGGAATGGCGCTGGCCGCCCCTCTCAGGGTGCCTGAGCATTTGCTGAGGCACAGGCAGCAGTGTGTCCCTCACACTGTCTCTCAGCAGGGCCAGACCGAGCAGCCCAAGGGCAGGGTCTCGATCCCATCGGCTCACAGGGCAGCCCCAACTCGGAGGGACCTTGGAAAAACGGGTGCTGAATCAAGAGGTGGGCCCCGTGCTTCTGCCTGGCCAGCAGCAAAGAGAGCGAGGGGTCAGCTCGGGCTCCGGCTCCAGCGGACACAGTGTGCGTGCCAGCCCTGCTCTCAGCAGCTGCGAGACACCGGGCGGGTGCCCAAGCTTCCGTGGGACGGTGACCCCACGTACGGGAGGGCAGTGAGCCGGGAAAAGGCCTCGGTAAGGTCCCTGGTCAGAGGAGACCGTCGACAAGGACCTGCTGTCTGGCTGTGAGATGTGCCACGGCCTGGGGGCCGCCCGGCACCAATGCCCGCGGTGTAGGCTTCTGAGAACAGCAGGACGAGCCTGAGCCCTCGGTGCTGCTGGGCCTGAGCTTGGGTCCAAGGGGCGGGAGAGTGACCAGCTGGGGCTTCCAGATGTGCAGGGACGGCCTGAGGCCAAGCAGACCCCAACCCACAGGAAGCTGCAGCCACAGACCACAGCAGAAGGGAGGCCCAGTGCAGGCCTGGGGCACAGGCACCCCCTCCCTGCAGCCCTGGACAAGTCCCCTCTCTGCATGGCCCATGGGGCTGGACAGCAGGACCTCCACGGCCCACTGAGGCTCATGCCTGGGGGTCCCCTCCCCGCCGCTGCCCTTCTCTTGGGGACACGTACTTGACTCTCGGTCCTAGGGGCTCAGCGTCCAGGGCACAGATGAGGCACAGGCCTGCAAGGAGAGAGGGAAGCCCAGTTCCTCGGGACCCACTCCAAGGCAGCCCGAGCACTGGGAGGAGCCCGGGGACGCAGGCGTCTCACCTGGGAAGATGAAGATGAAGAAGGAGCTGATGCCTCCGATGACACCGATGATCTCGCCGAGGTCAGGCACACAGAGGGCCGCGGCGAGCGTCAGGGCAACCCACAGGACAGTCAGCGGCATCCGCACCCACGGCCCAGAGGGGTCCACAGGGGCCCTGGGCCCACACGCCCGGCAGCAGGTCCTCCTCCACAGGTCCTGCACCACCGACCTGACCGCAGAGGGCTTGGGTTGGTCCCGCCTGCTGGCTCCCCACCCGCCCCAGGCCACGCAGGGGCCCCTGCTGCACACCCACACGCTCACTCCCCAGGGGAGCTCAGCCCCAGCCCACGGAGGACCATCCACCTCAGGCAGCCCGAAGAGAGGTCCAGGGCAGGGACGCCCGAGCCAAGCTCCAGGCCTGGCTCTGACATTTGCCAGCTGAGTGACTTGGGGCCAACAACCTAAATTTCCCCTGCCTCCATTTCGCCACCTATAAAGCAGAGATGGCAACTGTCCCTAAAGCACGCAGCCAGCGCATTCCCTGGCACATGCGAAAGTACAATAAACATCGGTCATTGTGGGTGTCCTCCCCACAGTGCCCAGCACCGTGACGGGCCTCTGGCAGAAACAGCACAGTTTCCAGGGCAGGGAGACGAGCAGCCTGCAGGAAACAGTGGCCAATGATGCTGTCGGCAGAGAAATAAGCACCGAGCTAGAGGAAATGGCAAACCGTGTTGCTCTATCAGGACGATGCAGAGAACCTCCTTCTGGTCCTGGTCCCAGGGACTGCCATGTGTCCTAAGCAGTCAGCTTGTGTTCCTCTTAAGGACCTGGTGAAGCATGTGACTGACCGGCTTTCCCTCTTCACACTGGCTGCTGGGAAGCTCGGAGGCACTTTCTCAGCAGAGAGAGCCATGCTTTGGGTAATGTCTTCACCTGCTTGTAATTTGCCTGTCTTGTTGCATTGCAAGCACCTTATAAGCCAGCTTTGTGCTTATTTATCTGCCAAAAGCATGGAATTGGATAGGATTGGCATAAATAAGGCTGCAAGATGTGGAATGCCCTAGAAATGCCTGCCTTGCTGTATCTGGTGCCCACACTGACATTGAGAACCTGCCCGGCTCAGCTCAGCTCACCCTACTCCCCTCGCTCAGTTCCTTCCACTGTGGAACGGGGACTGTTCACTCAAGAAAGGTTTGAGTGTCCAGCTGAACCCCTCCTTTTGGGGTCCCCAAGTCCTTTAGGACAGATGTGCTCCTCTCAGCCCCATCAGAGACATACGCAAAATGTCACCACCAGCAAACAGCCAGGTGCCCAGGAGCTCAGAGGCAGGGCTCAGAGTGGCTGGGCGCCCGTCCCGGCTTGGCCCCAGCAGCTCCATGACCTTGGGGCGTCACCTCAGCTCTCCAGCCCTCAGCGGCTTCGCCCGAGGCCAGGATGATGGGGGTGATGGCGCCTAGGCTCCCCCTTCACGGGGTTGCTCTTCCACACCTGGGAAGTCCTCCAGACCCTTCTAGACCAGGCTGAACTGGGTCCCCCAAAAAGTCATGGCCAAGTCCTAACTCCCGGCAACTGCAAATGGGACCTTATTTGGAAATAGGGTCTTTTTTTTTCTTTTTTTTCTTTTTTTTGAGGAAACAGGGTCTTTGCAGATGGAATTAGTCACGATGGAGTCACACTAGAGCTGGGTGGGGCCATCAACATGACTGGTGCCTTTAGAATAGGAGGGAAAGAGACAGCGACCTGGGGGGGAGGCCGTGTGATGACGCTGCCATAGGCCAAGGAGCGCCAGGGGCCCCCGAAGCTGGAGGAGGCAGGGAAGCAGGGCACGCGGCCCGCCGACACCCCAATTTGGACTCCTGCTGCTTCCAGCCACCCGTCGGTCATTTCTTCTGGCAGCCCCAGGAACCGCACACGCCCTCCTTGATGCAAGCCTGAGCAGGGGGGCAGCGTGGGGAAGGGACCCGCCCACCTCCCCAGCCCACCTCCCCAGGAAGAGCACGATGGGGTAGACGGTCACGATGGAGACGGCGAAGAGGACTCGAGCCACGAGGACAGCCACGTCATTGCTGGGGTAGGACATCAAGATGTCAGCAGACACTTCCGTCCCGAAGGTCAGGAAGCCGTAAGCCCCTGGGGGGACAGGAGGGGTGGGAGCCGGGAGGGCTGATGAGAGAGATGCATGGTCCCCACTCTGAGGGTGGACAGCACCTGGCTTTCTCCACCTTTGACCCAAGTGGAATCGGGAAAGGAAAGGCTTCGAAGGCACACTTCCAAAAATCTTCCCCCTCTGAGACCCGACCCTGGTGCTTCCTAATGGGTCTAATGGGTGAGCTGGACCCATTAGACCACAGCTCAGGACAGGCCCAGCCATGCCCGGAACCTTCCATGAGTGCCTCATCTCTTTTGGAGTTAATAAGCAGAACCGAGTCGCATCGTCACCATCATCTCGCTCTTATTAGCACCGTCACGTGCTGGTGCTAGCTGTGCTCCTGGCACCGTTCACACGCTGCTCCCGCCAACCCCCTGAGCTAGGCCGACGTAATCCCTGTGTTAGAGAAGGGTTGCTGGGAGGCTTGTTGCAGAGTGCGCAGCTAGTGGGGGGCACAGCCAGGACTTGAAGCTGGGGAGTCTGGCCCCAGAGTCAGGCTCTGGACTCTCCAGCCGCTTGGGAAAAACTAGAACCCTCATGGAGATCTCAGACTCTCCTGCTGGCTCACAGGCTCCTGCCACAGGGCCTTTGCACCTGCCGTGCCCATAATGCTCTCCCCCCCACCCCCAGATATCCCCCAACTCACTCCCTCACCCTCCTTAGGTCTGCAAAAGTTCCCTTCTTGGAAAAATGTCCCCGACTCCCCCACCGAGCCTGCACCTCCACCCTCCAACCATGTCCCCGACACTTGCTGTCCCCTTCCCTGCTATTTTCCTCCTTAACCCTCCCCATCCTCTGACACTCTACCTTTTCTTATTTGTCTCACTTATCGTCTGTCCCTGTACCCCCAGGATGTGGACTATTTGAGATCAGGGACTTCCAAGTGCTGTGTTCACAGGGATGGACGGACAAACAGATGAGCTGAGGCAGGACCAGGGGTCCGGGGGGCTGTAAGGCTGGCCCCACCGGCCTGGCTGTCCGGGCATCTGCATTTCTCGGCTGTAATGATCTGGGGTGAGAAACCCCACCTGCCTGAGGGAAGCTCGGCACCTCGAGGGACTGTCAGGGAAATGGCAGATCCAGGCCCTGGGGAAGAAGAGGGGCACGGAAATGGGCGTGGGGTGGGAGCTGCTTCCCAGATGGATGAGCCTGGGCCCCTGACACTGATTCTGTTGGAGAGAGAAGGGCTGGAGTCCAGAAAGAAACCTGAGGATCAGGGAGAAGACGGATCTGCACTCGGCCCCGGGGAGAGAGCACAGAACACCCGCCCTCAAGTGGGGTGTGTTAGGAACGCACAGAGCTGCGCACGATCACAGGCTCCCGACTGCTAAAGAGAGCGCTTGGCAGACACCCATTTTCCAGATGGGGAAAACCAAGACCCAGGGAGCCACGGATGGCCCAGAATCACACAGCTGGTTATGGTGGAATGGGGATAGCAGGGCCCCCCACACACACCCCGCAAAGCTGCCTCTTTACATCTTGGGTCACCTGCCCCGTCCTGAGACGGCACCTCTGGCCAGTGATGCGGCTGGTCTTGGCTGCACAGTCCTTCTCTCTGGGCCCTATTCCACAGGCCCCGAGGCCCCTGGGAAATGGGGTCATGTGGGATGACCCGAGTCAAGGGTCCCAGGGCCCTAGACCAGCAGGGACCACCCAGTGCTTGGCAAGTCCCTTGGGCAGCCGCTGGAGTCCCAGGCTGTCCTGACTCGTTAGGCACGGCCCCAGGGTCCCAGCTTTGCCGTGATCTTGGACAAGCCACAGAAACCCTCCGAGCCTCAGTTCCCATGTCTGAGAAATGGGGGCTTCTCCAATAGGGCAATAAGGACTAAATGGGTTTGGGCACATGGAGAGAGCTCAAAAAACACTCATATTACTCCCAATTCCATGGCGGCATCCGCCCATGCCCCAGCCGCCCAGGTGGGGCCTTACCTGTCAGCGAGTAGACGAGGCAGCAGCCCAGCAAGGACAGTACGGAGACCAGGGCCCAGTGGGAAAGCACCCGGTTGCGCATGCTGCAGTAGATGGAGACAGCAGCCTCATGACACTGCAAGACAGGGGGGGTGGCTGGGGGGTCTCGGGCCGGCTGGACCTGAGGATCCCCTGGAGCAATTTTAAAAATGGAAACAAACTGTGGTCTATTCACACGATGGAATATCATGCAGCTGTAAGAAGAAATGAAGTCGTAAAGCATATGGTAACATGGATGAACCTGGAGGACATTATGTTGAATGAAGCAAGCCAGACACGAAAGGACCAATACTGTATGAATGCGTTACTATGAACCAAATATATTGTGTAATATATTGTTTGATTAAAAAAAGAAAAAAAATTTATATGTATCCATTACATTTAATTGAGAAATGTATATATTTATTCATCTGTGTTTACTTTTTAGTTTTTAATTGTTTATATTTTTAATTATTAAATGTACAAATAAAGTTAAATAAAAAAATACATATTTATCAAAAAAAAAAAAAACACGAAAAAAAACTACCCAAGTCCCAAAAGACTTCTGGGAAACAATAAAGATGTCTGTCAGCAGTAGAGTGTGCAAGCAAAGCGAAAGATATTCACGTGGAATAGTACACAGCGATGAAAAAGGACAAACACCACCACACACCACAATGTGGATGAATTTCTCAGATCCGATGTGGAGCAGAAGAAGCCAGACACAAGAGAACACACACTGCGTGGTTCCATCGAGGTCAAGTTCAAACACAAGCCACGCGAATCTAGGGCAGGGATTCTCAGCCTCGGCAGTATTGGCTTTTGGGGCCAGAGAATCCTCTGCGCTGGCCGCTGCCCTGCGCCACGTCCTCACCTCTACCACCCACGAGTTGGGTGTGACAGCTAAAGGGTTCAGGGGTTTCGGGGATGATAAATATATCCTGGAATTGGCTGGTGATGGGTGCACAGCTCTGAGTGCATTTAAAGCCACTGGCTTGAACCTTGGGTGGGCAGACCATGCGGTGCGGGAATTAGATGGCAATAATGCTGTTCAAAAGGACAACAGAGGAGCACTGAGCATGCTATGGAGGCTGAGAGTGGGCCTCGCACCCCCCTGGGCTCCTGCAAAGGCCCCTCCACTGACGCTCGTGGGTCCCCATTCCTAACATGTTTGGGGGATGCTTTTGAATGAGGCCAGAGCTCCTGGTGACAACAGGTGGCCCCCTCAGCTTTCTCACACCCCCTTCAGCCATGCCCCGACTCCCTCAGCTGATTTCCTGCCACCTTCACCTGGGTTTATTCTTGCCACACCCTCCCCCCCCCCAGCCCTGCCTCTCCACGCCAGGTCCCTGCAGGTGAGGGTCATACTGCCCCTGCCTGTTCCAGCAGCTTGTCCTCTGCACCCCTGGCCCTCTCATTCACAGCCATCCCAACGGTCCATCACGGCAGCCCGTGTCCCTGGAAACCGCAGCCCAGGCCTTGGTTGCTAGGAGAAGAGGCCAAGGCGGCCAAGGCAGAGGAGGGGCAGCCCCATGGGCTGCGGGGAAGTGAGAGCCCATCAAGCCATCTGGTGCTCGGGGAAGGAAGCAAGAGGTAGTTGAACAAAATTCAGACACTTGATGGCAACAGCGTTGCTTTAGATCTTTCAAAATATTGGGCTTGCAAAAGGAAATGTGAGAAATTCCTCTGAGCTGCTTGCTAAGCCTTAGTCCTTTGTAAGGAAGGGAAATGGCAACAGTTCAGGATTCAAAAAAAAAATGGTTGTAAAAAAAAAAAAAAAAAAAAGCGAGAGGAAGAATGGAACGGCAGCTAGTTGATGGATAAAGAATGAAAAACTCAAAAGCCAGAAAGCTCAGGCACCACTTCAGGTCCTGGACAGGCTCCCTTGTGAACTTCAGTGGGGGCAGCGGCGGGTGGGTGGCTTCAGCAGATAAAAGCGAATCTTCCTTAAAATGAACAGAGAAGACCGGGCCGGCCACCACCCTAGGACTGGAAATCCCCGAGACTGACCAGAGATGGGGCACCACCCCAGGCCCCCAGCTCACCCCCAACGGTACATTCAGGACGCCCAGCTCCAAGCCACTGCCATCTCCCAAGGGGCCTGGGACCCTCCGCTGCACGCCTCCGCCTGGCCCGCCCTCGCCTGCCCCTGGCCCTCCAGGGGGGCTTTCAGGCCCGGCAGTCTGCAGAGGGTCTCTGGGCTGCCCCCCGGTCGACATCAGAAGCCCCTGCGCTGGGACCCTACACACAGGCCCACCCTTAATCCAGAACAGTGGATGGAAACTTCTGTGTATTTTGCCCCCCTTTCAGCCACTCCACACCTGCAGCCCCCTAGACCAAGAGCCTCCTGAGGGGGAGCCAGCCTACACCCTTCCTCCCAGACCCCCGCAGACCCCACCTACACGAAGCTGTGCTGTGTGAGCACACGGGCGGCTCTGAGGCTCCAGAGAGCGGCGAGCCCAGGATTCTGCAGGGGAGAGGCACACCCAGAGCCCCCTTCTCCACCCCATGCCCGACAACGTGCTGCTGGCGTCAGGCTGCCGGGGGCCGGGCGCCCAAGTCCAAGGGCAGTTCCCACCTCAACGAGCTCAGGCGCCAACCCCAGATGCACGACCACGGGAGACGGCCCTCGGGCAGAAGCGCCTCCCCCCCCCCCCAGGAAAGCAGAGCACTCCTGAGGGAACGGGGGTCACCCGTCACCTCGGAAGATGCCACACGCTTCAATCCAGACCCTGAACTTACCTGAAATCCAAAGCAGATGGTGGGGAAGACGCTAAATACAGAGGTCCAGGACGAAGGACTGGAAAGAGACGAGAAGAGGTGCTTGTTAAAGTAAAGTGAGACTCCAAACCCCTTTCAGCTTGAGAGGATGACATTTAAACAGTATCAAGAAAATGCCCCTGGGCACGGCAGGATGCAGCTTGAATTACCACGCCCAGTTCCAGGGCTGGGGAGGTGGGAAAGGGGGCTTCAGAATGCTGCCCTTTCTAAGCAGGCCTTGGCCGGCGGCCGGCAACTTGCCATTCCCACCGGCTCTTCTCCAATACCTGGTGGGCTCGGGGCCTCCAGTGCCAGCTCTGGGCCTACACCAGCCACATCTCCCTCCTGCCCGCACCTCTAAATCTAGTGCACAGATCTGACCGTCTGCTTGGCATCTCCGTTCAGATGTTGCAAAACTGTCCAGCCCCGACCCCCCACCCACTCTGCCCACCTCCAGGTGCTTAAGCCCAAAGCCTCAGAGCCAAGCTTATCTCCCTGGCACACTCTGCTCGCATCCGCCAGGACCAGCCACGCAGCCTGCAGGGCCCAGTGCCAAAGGAACGTGTGTACGTTGTTTTTGCAACTGTCCTAGAAAGTCTGCAATTATTTCAGAATAAAAAGCTTAAGGTAAGAACGAAAGTGCAGGGCCCCTGTTGAGCAGGTTTGGAGAATTTCAAAGCTGACAGCAGAGTGTGGCAGCAGGCTCAGGGCCCTCGGATGCAGGGACCTGTGGACTGCACAGATTGCAGGCCACGGGACGGCCCTGCTGCCTCAAAGGCCACTCCAGTCACCCCGGGGTCTGACCACCCCGTGGAGCCTCCAGTGCCGCCCTGCCCCGAGATGCCAGGTCGCTGCCAGGGGCGCCTACCTGCTCTGCCCTTGACCCTGGCAGACCACCATGTAGCTGGAGGGACCCTTCTAAAACAGCAGTCATGTAGCATGGCCCACCCCCGGCCCTAAGCACCACCCCGTCTGCCTCTCATTCTGCCTCCTTTCCCCCTGCCTGCCCTTGCCCAGGAGGCTCCAGCCACACCGCCTCCTCGCTGTCCCCCAGCCGGGCACCCGCGTCTCCCTGCTGTGGGGCGACAGGTCCACACCCTCCTAGCAGCCCGGGCTGCTGGGGTGTTCAGGGCCCCTGACTAAAGGAGGAAAGGGGCCTCCACTCTGCTTATCACCACCCGAGCCCCGAGGCAAACCACAGGGGCTCCCGCTCCCCAGGATCCCCGAGGCCTCCCCTCCGCGCCTCCCCACTCAAGACGCCACTGCCTGAGACTCACCTGGGCGGCAAGCGCGGCTGGCGTGCCAGGCCCTCGGGCGGGAAGTAGTACCGCAGCACGACGACCAGGGCCAGGTAGCAGGCGGCCCAGGTGCCCAGGAGGCTGGCACAGAGGCGGGGCGAGTCAGGGGCGCCCGTCAAGCAGGGGGCGCACACCGAGGCACAGGGTCGGAGGGCTGCTGGGGAGGCCCAGAGGCCGGGCAGCGGGCTCAGGGTCCAGCTCTGCCACTTCCTCGTGGGGTGTCGGGCAAAGCAGTTCACCCCCCCCGAGCCTCGGCTTCCTCGTCTGAGCAATGGGGACGGCAGTAAGGTCATCTCGGGCGGGGCTGTCCCTAGGCCCAGAGGAAACCAGATTTGTCGAGTCACAGTAACAGGGCAGTAGCCGGGAGCGTGGGGCGTCCACTCCGCCGGCTGGTGCTGGTCGCTGCCTGGGCTTGGTGGTCCAGCAGGACGCTCACTGGGCTCGGCCACACCTTGGAGGGGTGGGAGCCTCCAACTGGGCACAGCAAGGGGCTGGAGGCGCAGGGGAGGCGCAGGTTTTCCGCCCACCATACCCCTGTTCTAGTCCCAAGCTGAAAAGCCTGCTTCCATGTTTTTAATACAGCAAGGAAGAAGGAAGTTATGGAAACCCAGAGGGATCCTTTTGCCAGGTTTTCCTTTTGTTTTCCAAAAGCGTACACGAAACCTCAGACCATAAAATGAAAAGTATGTGTGCATTTGTGTCAGTCTGTGAGTGTGTCTGTGTGTGTCTACATGCATGTACCTGTGTGCACACCTGTGCACCTGCGCGTGCCTG
>JAKSZT010010873.1:4267015-4294392 GCA_026826555.1 Tolypeutes matacus | reverse complement strand
GCCTGCGTGTGCACCTCGTGCGCCTGCGTCCGGCACGTGCACCTGTGTCTGAGTGTGCTGGTATGTGCATCTGTCAGTGCTGTATGCAAAACTAAGTCGAGAACGGCTAAATACCAACCCCCCAGCAGCCCCTGCCGGCCCGCCAGCTTGTTTCCTTTGTTCCTCTTCGCTTTCCCTGTGAAAATGCCTCACGTGTGTAATTTAGAGGCGTTTTCCCTCCTCCGAATGGGGAGCCCGTCCCTAAAGCCCAGCAGGCAGGAGGCCCCACGCAAACGCTCGCCCGGGCCCCCGCGTGCTGCTGCGCCTGCAGCCCCCCTGGTACCTGTAGTACCTGGTGTACTTCTGGAAGCCAATCTCGCGTGGGGCGGACAGCGGCAGGATGACCAGCACGCAGAGCAGGGTCAGGGTGATGCGCTGGTCGGCGTACCAGGGCGGCGGGGGCCCGGGCAGGAGCAGGGCGCTCACTGGTGGGGAAGAGGGGGCAGCTGCCGCGCGGGCCCTTCCCCCACAAGGCCCCGGCCCCCGGCCCAGCCCTCGCCCGCGAAGCCTTGGGGAGCTGCTACGGTGCCGAGTCAGCCTCGTGCACCTGAAGGGGTGGGGTGACAGGCGTGATGGGGGGGCACATGCCACCACCCGAACTCGCTCTGCAAGCGCGCCCCGAGCACCCGGCGAGCAAGGCTCTGTTCTCCACGCCAGGGCGGCAGCGAGCAAACAGCAAGAGCCGGCCTTGTGCAGGGAGCCCAGTGGGCACCTGGCGCCCAGCAGGGGCGGGAGAGGATTTGGGGCCGTGTCGCTGGGGAGAGCTGAGCATCAGTGCGGCAGCTCTAGGCTGCTGCTCCACGAACGACCCCAAAACTCAGTGGCTTAGAGCCGCCGCCTCGTCGTAGTCCATGTTTTTATAGGGGAGGAACGGGGGCCCCACGGGGGTGCCACTGCGGGCCCTGGTGGCGCAGGGCTGGTCTGTAGGGCCCAAGGCGGCGGCTCCCTCTTGCCGAGTTCCCACTGGGGTCTCTGCAGCAGAGGCCAGCTTCGCCCCCAGCAGCTCAGGGCCCCAAGGGCCAAGGCTGAAGCTGCCCGCGCCGTCCCAGGCCAGGCCCCGAGCTGGCTGGGCCCCGCGACTGCCACATGCTGCCGGCCAAAGCCGCTGCGGAGCCCACCCTGATTCAAGGGCAGGGGCTGCAGCCCCCAAGTCCCAGTGGAGGGAGTGCCCAAGAATCTGAGACCGTTGTGTATTGAAAAGACATTAATGGTCTTGTGTCCCCAGTTTATTGTCACCGTGGAGACCACAAATAGAATGTAAACAAATTGGGGAAAATATGCTTTTGTAACAGCGCTAACCAGAGCTGTGAGCAGAGATGATGCCAGCCAAGAGGGGCCCTCCCTCCATCAAATACTCATGGCCAATCCCAGCGGGCGCTGCCCCGGCGAGTCCCGGGGAGAGGCAGGCTCACACCGGTGGCGCCGGGTGCCGGCCCCAGGGCCCGGGCTGTGCCGCGAGGCTCACCCCCACCACCCCGCTGCTACCAGCTGCCAACCCTGAACTGGTGCCGCCTCGGGCCAGCGCCCCAGAGCTCTCGTTAAAGGTCCCCAACTGCCTTTTGTCGGCCGAGGCTCTGGTCTGTTCCACCTGTAACCGTGTTGGGTGTCCTTGACCTGGTTCTAGAATATCGGTTGTGCTGGCAGCTGGCAAGTAAGCAAGCAAATAAATCGCACTGAGCGTCCGACTATCGTGCGGAATCTGCTTTCAAGTGCTGAACTGACTTTCGATTCGGTCTGCTTTCAATTTGTTAGGACGATTACGTCTATACAGCAGGGACCATGTGTGATCCACCACCATGAGAGAGATGCAAGAGGCGAGAGAGGTGGGGGAAGGGAAGAGCAAAAGGAGACGGCTGGAGGCGTGCGGGGTGTGGTGGCTGCGAGCGCCACGCTGCCCCCATGCTCCTGCTCCATCTTAAAGAGAACCTCCTGCTCCAGGGACGTCGCCTGCATGGCCGTAATGGAAACCCCTTCCTGTGCTCACCAAAGTCCACCACACCCGGAAATCAATGCCTTGTGAGCCTGCCAAGGGGCTGAATGCCACAGCCTGGTGCACAGGTGGCAGTGCGGGAGGCAAGGCGGGCGCTCCGGGCAGCGACACCAAGAGAACGCCACATCCGCGAGCTCTCGGGTCGGCTTCCGACCTCCGCATGGCCATCTTATCTGGCCTGAAACCCAGCTGACGGGAGGGCTACACGGGCTCCTTCCTGCACCCACAATTTCTAGGATATTCCTTGATGTCCTCAGCACCAGTCACTGTATTCAGGTCATTTGTACCCAACTTCTGCGATGACTCCCCCAAGCACCCACCCAGAGGGGAACCTACCTTCCCCCCTCTCCCAGGGAGGAAACACACACATCCCTGAACACCCAAACACAAACTCATAAGCAGTACCGTCTCCACCCCAACCATGCACCCAGAGCTGGTGTGGCCCGTACCCTGATCTGTGCTCTAAGCAATGGCACCCTACTACCGAGCCTCAATACAGCCTCAGAATCCTTCTTAACACAGCAATTCTACCAGCTGACTGAGGGTGAAACTTGATGAACTCTACTTGCCACTGGCAGGCAGGGGGCATTTTTGTGCCCATTCACCTACCTGAGGTTCAGATGTGTGCTCTTCGGGGCTTTGGGGGAATTAGATGGTGCTTCCCAAGAGATGGGAGCATTTAATTTCAATCTCTCAGAGTCACAGACCTTTTCAGTCATGGTTCAAAAGACAGAGAACAGAGAAAATACATAGCAAAACAGTAGACCTAAGTCCGACCATGTCAATAATCACATTCTTGTTTAAAAGTCTAAACACTCCAATTAAAGTCCGAGATTGTCAAAATGGGTAAAATAGCGAGACCTGACCATATGCTGCCTACGAGATACGCATTTTAAAACCCCAAGCCCTTCCTGGGTTCAGAGAAACCATGGAAAGAACTGCCAGGCAGACATAAACCTTCAGGAATCTGGAGCTGGATGTTAATATCAGATAAGGTGGATTTCCTGATGAAGTACTGCCAGAGACAAAAACGGACAGTTCTTAATAGTAAAGGGGACCGTTCACTCGTACGTGCCTAATAACAGAGCTTCAAAGTCCACGAGGCAAAATCTGACAGAAAGAAAGGGAGAAATAGACAAACTGTCAACCACAGCTGTGGTCTTAACACCCCTCTCTCAGAAATGGATAGGCCAATTAGAAATAAAATCAGTGACTATGGAAGAGCTGAACAAAACCGCTGACCGTCTCGACCTAATGGACCTTTCTGGAACACGGCACACGACAACGGCAGCACACGGACCTCTTCCAAGGACACACGGAATGCGCACCAAGGCACACCAGGCGTATTGGAGCAAGTCCCAAGACATTTCAAACGCTGAAGTCTTAACAGAGAACGTTCTCTGACCACAATGCAGTTAAAGTAGAAACGGAAAAGATCGTCTAGAAAACGCCCACGTGAATGGAAAGTTCTAAACGGTGCAGGAATCAAAGCAGGCGTCCCAGGGCAAGGAATGGAAATGACAGCAGAACACACCAAAGTTGTAGGGTGCCGGGAGCAGCGCTTGGAGGCGGGTGTCTAGGCCCGAGGGGGTCGTGGACGTGTCCCCTCTCCCCAGGGCTCGCTGTCCCCACTCACCCTGGCCGCAGCCCCGGCCGCTGTGCTGTCATCGCGAGGCCGAGCCCCCCTGCCCCAGGCGCCCAGGGGTGGTCTCTGCCCCGGGGAGGGGGGACCGCGCCGGCAGAGGGACTTACGCTTCCCCAGCTGGTCCCCGGTCACCCGGAGCAGGGCCGCGGAGATCATGAGCAGGTTGCTGATGAAGCAGGCCTCGCACAGAGCGCCCATGGCGGGGCCGCACAGCCCGCGGACCACGCCCTGGTAGGTGCACTGGCCGCTGGCCGAGGCCGCGTAGCCCAGGACGACCAGCCCGCTGCTGAGGAAGGCCAAGGCCACCTGCGGAGCAAGAGCGTGGAGCCAGGGCCGGCCCCGGGCGCCCCCACGGCCCGGCGCCGCCACCGGAGCCCGCGGGCCCCGGGGCTCGCTGGCTGCAAGTCTGCAAATCTGGGGGGCTTGTACCCCAGAGGACAAGGAGGCATCAAAGACCCAGAGAGGTGGAGCTGCTCCCTCAGCGTGGCACAGCTCATGGGGAGGGGCCGGGAACCCGAGGTGGAGCAGACCGCGTGCTTGCTCTGTGGCCTGAGGCAGATCGCCCACCTTTGCTTTTCCACCTGTGAAATGGGGCAGGCAGCACCACCTACCCCACGGGGGCAGTGACCCATTAGGACTGAACAAAGCTGGCACAGGGTTGGGCTCAAGGAAGGGTGGCAGCACCCATTAGTACTCTCAGAACTCCCTCTCCAGTGCTCCCCCTCTGGACTCCTTCTCCAGTGCTCCCCCTCCTTCAGCTTATTTTTCCCAACATTTATATGAAAGATTTCAAATATATAAGGAAGTTGAAAGAATTTTCCAGTGACCACGCATACACCTACTTCCTACATTCCACCTTGAACAGGTCATCCTGGTTTCCTCACATTGCGATGTCTTTCATACTCTCTGTATCCATCAAACCACAGTGATTTTTTGATGCATCTCAAAGTATGTTGCAGGCATCAGTATGCGCCCCCCAAATCCTCTGGCATGCCTATCATTAATTAGAGCTTGGTGTTTGTTTACAGTCCTTCTCCCTTGTGAGGAAAACAAAACTCACGAATACCCACTGCATCGTTTGAAGAGTTACAGCAGACGTCCAAGTACAGTCCAGAGCCCTCTAGAGGACAAGGCCTCCTCCAGGAAGCTCCCTGGCGCCCCTTCCCAGGCAAGTCCTGCCCCAGCCTGTCCCCAGGAGCAACCAGGAGCAATACGGATTCCGTATTCCTCCGTATCCGCTTCTCCCACTGAGCATAACGACGCGAGACATCTCTGTCGGTGCGTGTACCTGTCATTCACTCCAGAAGGCTTGTTGCCAGTTTTTGGCTGCTGTGGATAATGCTGCGCTGAGCATTCTAGAACAAGCCTCTCTGAGGTCACTCGTTGTCGTCTCTCTCAGACACACACCCAGGGGCAGAGTTCACGGGTCACAGGGTAGGCGTCCGGGTCACTTGACAAGAAGCTGCGAAACCGCTTTCCACAGTGCTTGTGCCTCTCGATGCCCACCCCCCACGGGCGTGCGTGAGCCCCGGTGCGCCCCGGAGCCCCTCCTGGACTGACAGCTGCTGGCCCCCAGCAGGAGTGTCAGAGGCTGGCACAGCCCGGGCCGCTGCCCGAGAGGAGTTTTCTGTGCTCCTCCAGCGCCAGCGCCAGGCCTGCTGCATAGGAGCATCGGAGGCAGGGAAGAAACCAAAACCGCCATCCCTGCTCCAGCCACAGGACCTCTGTCCATGCCGGTTCCTCCGCCGGGAGCCCCTGCCCTGCACCTGGAGGCCCCCAGCTCCCTCTCCAGGCCTCCCCCAGGCACCGACAGCGCCACGCTCCTCGTGGGCGCACCGGCTGCCGGGGGAGGGGGGGGAAGCGAAGGGCACCTCCCAAGGAGCTACGGCCAGGGCTGGCCCCTGGAATCTGCAAAGGTGACCTTCCGTGAAAGGTCTTCGTGGAGACGAGATCAGCCTGGATGACTCTGAACCCAAGGACAAGTGTTCTCCTGGGAGACAGAAAAGGGGACAGAGGCCCCGGAAGCCGAAAGGGCCAGGCCTCCCCTCGAGCCCTTGGAGGAAGCATGCCCCCCACCCCCGCCCCAACACTTCGATTTCAGATCTCTGTGTCCAGGACCGAGAGAGAGCCCATGCCCGTGGCTCAAGCCCTGCCTGCACTGCCACGGCAGCTCCGCGAACACGGGGCCCTTGGTTTTTCTGTTTGTCTTTTTTACCATTTTGACCCCAGAGAAGTGCCTGCTGCTAGGCAGGCATTCCCTAAATGTTTGATAGAAGAAAGGAAGGGAGAAGTGTCCGGCGGAGGCTCTGCCCACGGATCGTGTCTCTGCCAACGTGACGAGCCATCCACGCAGAGGCCTTCACGCAGGACGGGAAAGAGCCAGGGCCCAGGCCGGGCCTCTTTCCAGCTCCAGAGACGGAGCTCAGGTTTCCTAAGGCCTCATTAAACCCCAAAGGCCAGCGAGGTCAGAGACCGGCCTCCAGGTGCCCACCGACTGGACGCTGGTACAGTTAAACGGCCCCCCGGGCCTCAGAGGGAAGCAGGCAGGAGTCTCTCCTCAGCCTTCAGGCTGGCCCACCCCTCGCCATCTCCCTGGTAGCTCAGCAAGGACAAGGGATGGCTGGAGGGGCCTGGGCAGCAGGGGCGGGGGGTGCACTGCTGATAACCAGCCCCTCCTTGCCCTGGTAGGGAGTTTTTGCCTGTTTGCATTCAGGGTGTCCAGGCTGCTTCAAGCGGGCTGGAGGCGGGGTCTGTAGACCCTCCCACCCAGCGCCAGCCCCACGGCGGTGTCCCTGTCCCCAGGGGCCTGTTAGGAAGGCACCATCTCAGGCCCCCCCAGACCTGCTGAATCGGGATCTGCACGTCAGCAAGATGCCTGGGTGCTTCCCCTTCTCCCTGCCTCAGGCCCTTGCCACTGCCCTGGAATTGGCTGCACCTGTGCCCCCTGCAGCTCACCCCCAGCCCCGGCCACTTTCTCATTAACCCTTTGTGGCTAGGGCCTGGCTCTTCTTCCTCAGTGGTCTTTATCGGCAGCCTGACTGATGCACTCGTCCAAACCCATGGATGCTGCCCCTCCCAGACAGGCCAAGCTCTGGCCTTGTCGCTGGGGCTGGGCTCTCACGCCACCTCCTGGGAAGGCCTCCGCTCACCTCCCTGTGTAAAGCTGCCCACCCTGCCCCACGACCCTCCAGGCACTTACCACCACCTGAATGCCTTATCTGACAGCTCGCATCTTGTCTAGCGTCCCCCGATAGAGTGCAAGCCCCATGAGGACAGGGCCACGTGCTCCGACTCACCCCCACGCCAGCCCAGGACAGCGCCCTGCGCCCATGGCGTGGGGCTGCGCACAGTTGGCTTTGCACAGGGCCCCGACGGGCACTTCCCGAGGGACCTGGAAGGCCTGGCAGCCCCCCGCCCCCCGCAGCTGCCAGCCGGCTGGCACGAAGCCCTCCCACAAACCGCCAGGGCTACTGGCCAGGGAGAAGCCGCTGGGAGAAGAGGACCCCTCTGCTCAGCAGCAGGGTCTTCTCGGCCCCGCAAAGGCTTTCTGGGAAGGGGCTCGGGACGGGGCCCTACGGCGCCGGGGGAGGGGGCGGGCACGTGCGCCTTGGCATGCACGTGTGCTTGCACGCCCGCACGGCGTGGCACAACAGCCTGAGGCCTGAGCTGCAGCCATGGATTTAGGATTTGGCTGTCCGGCTGAGGCCAGCAGCCAAGAACGGTCACTGGCAGGCAGGTCGCCGGCCTCGCCGCTGGACGGGGCTTGGCGGCGCCTCCACCTCGCGCCCCTGGGCTGCAGGTTGGACCCAGCAGTGACTGTGGAGGATGTCCTGTGCTGGGGACGACTGTGGGATTAACTTTCCCCTCATTAGCTGAGCGGGAAAGAAAACAAAATCCCAAGTGGTTCGTTTATAAGACACCGGCCTGCGCGGAAGCACCCAGGCCAGCTTCTACCTGCCCAGGACTCACCAGCTCCGCCAGGAAGGCCGGGCCCACCCCGCCCGCCTTGGAGAAGGCCCAGGGGAAGTTGAGCAGGCCAGCGCCCAGGGCAGACTTGAGCAGGATGAAGCCGGCGCCCAGGGAGGACAGGCTGGGGGCCGGAGGCAGTCTCTCGGGTTGTGCTCTGTGTTCCCTCTGGCCTTCCATCCCTGCAGGAGCAGAGAGGGAGGGAGAGGGGCAGTTCTCACGCTTTCCCCCTGGTCTTCCAAGCTCAGGGGAGCATTCCTGAGACGGGACAAATTTCTCTCCAGCGGGTCTGGTCCACCTTCCCCAAGCCACCGTCTACCTCTTCCTTCACCTCTGCTCCCCTTTTCCAAAATGTGGCACTTCCATTTGCCCCCTAACTTCTGGTCCTTGGCCCTTCCCCCCCAAGCCAACGTTGCCCCACTCCCTCCCCCTCTTTATCCTCACCCTTGTCCATCCACTCAACCCCCAATGTGACCACGACCCCCTCCCCCAGTCTTCTCTTCCAAACCCCCACCTTCTCCCTCCACATCAGTCCTCTCTCCCCCCATCCGCACCTGCTTCCTGCTGGATGTCTGTGGCTGGCAGTGAGCCCACCGCCAGCCCTTAGGCCTCGGCCATCAGCTCACTCCAGGTTTAGCTG
The DNA here is from genome assembly GCA_026826555.1 of Tolypeutes matacus. Taxonomy (NCBI): domain Eukaryota; kingdom Metazoa; phylum Chordata; class Mammalia; order Cingulata; family Chlamyphoridae; genus Tolypeutes; species Tolypeutes matacus. The sequence goes on along the minus strand of JAKSZT010010873.1, from coordinate 4,286,112 downwards.
CATTTCCTGGGCCCTGAGGGATGGAAGGAAGAGTCTAGCTCCGCCAGCACTGGGTAGAGTTGTTAATTAAGAGAGCCCAATCCTGGGAGGGACAGGGACAAGTGGTCAGGTCATCTGTCCCAAGAACCTGCAGCTTCTGAGACTTGTGGTCTGAGCTGGGCCTGCCTGGAAGTCTTAAGACTCCCCGAGCCACATCCCAGGCGCAGACCCCTCCCCGGGGTGGGGCTTTCTCGGCTGCCCTGTGGAGGGCTTAAGAGCCCTCAGCTGGGTGGGGGGGGTGGAGGGGCAGGGGCCCCCTTCTCCGATCCACGCCGTGACCTGGGGTCAGCTTCTCCGGGCCTCCCCTCTCAGATGCCTTCTGAGGGTGGGGGCATGGGAAGTGGTCCCGCCACCTGCTTGCAGTGTGAGTGAGCGCTGGGCCTCAGTTTCATCTGCAAAAGGGGTTCCCACACCCCCTCGCAGGGGCCATGGGGGTCTGTAACCTCGCCCGTGACGCCCCAGGCGATCCGCAGGTGCTTCCTCCAGGATCGCTTCCCCCCACTTCCTCTTCTGTTCAGCTCCATCCACAGTTGGCCCGGGGGCTTGTCAAGATGCACCTGCTGGCCCTGCAGGCTGGGGTGCGCTGAGTCTGCACCTCGAACCCGCTCCCGGACTCTGTCTACGAGCTGACCTCTCTCCACAACCTGATGCGGGGGAGCTAAGACAGGAGAGCAGAGCGGCCCTGCTCGGGGCAGTGCAGGCCCGAGAATGAGGCCCAAGCTGGGGTTCAGATGGGCCTGTCTGCCTCTAAAACTCAGCCTCCCTCCAACGCCCACTTCTCAAACCTGCGCCCACAGCAGAATCCGCTGACGGTGGATGAAGCGGCCGCTGGGCCCCACCCTCAGGCTTCCTGATTCCGGAGGTCTGCTGGGGTCGCAGAATTGGCGTTTTTAACGGGCTCCAGGTGCAGTTGGCCCTGCTGGCCGGGCCCCACCTGGAGGCGAGCCGGGCCCTCCCATCAGCCTTCCCTGTCAGCCCCTGCTCGGCCCCTGCAGGCTTTTTTCTTGGTGTGGTTTCTAAGGATCTCCACCCTGACTCTGTCACCTCCTGGCAGGAGGTTTCTATCCCTGTGGCAGCCGTGTGCTTGGCCTGCCGATGCCGCTTCTCAGTGCTGCCTGGCGGGAGTGAAGCCAGGCTTGTGGCGGAGCTGAAAGCAGGGACATGTCTGGGCAGCACTGAGTCGCTTGTGAGCCGGGCTCGGCAGGAGGTATCCCACACCCCATTTAATCCTTGCACCAGTTCTCCACCAGGATCTCCACCGTCCCCTCCGCACGGGGCAGGAACTGGGCTCAGGCACATGAAGCCAGTGGCTCCGAACATCACAGCTGGCGAGCGGCAGTCCTCAGACGCACACCTGCGCCTGCCTCTTCTCAAAGCACGTGGTGTCGTACTGCCCCTCACCTGGCTCTGACCGTGCCCTAGACAAGCAAGTTCTGAGTGGACAAATGACTGCAGGGCCTGGGAATTCAGAGATGCCAGAGGATGCCTCTGCTCCTGAGGAGGGGACAGTCCCATGGGACAGATCAAGACCAGATCGGACAAGAATCTCGGTCCAGCAGAAGGGGTGGGCCACGGAGAGGAGGGGCCTCAGGAGGGGCTTCCCAGAGCAGGTCCCTGGGGCACCAGCCTGCAGGCTGAGAAGCTTGTGGACCAGAGGTGAAGGTCGGGGCGGGGGGAAGCATTGCGGGAAATTGGCCCTCCGTGTGCAAGGGTTCAGTCAGTGCTTCTGGAAAGGTCCACAGCGTTCTGGGGCTAGAGACCCGGGTCGGGCTGAGCGGGGGAAGGCCCGGGTTTCTGGCACCATCTCCTCCAGGCTGGAGCTTTGCAAGGGAAGGCGGTGTCACTAAACCTGAAGTAGGCGCGGGGCGTGCTGGAGGGGCTGCGGAGAGAGGCGGTGGGCAGGGCCCAGGCCGGTGGAGGGGCGCAGGTGGTGGCTTCCCGAGGGCCACACACGTCCACCCCAGGCCTGCCAACTCTTCCCCCAAATCCGGCCTCCTGATGGTGCTGAGAAAGATGAAGAGACCTTGTCAGCGGCAGGGGGCTTCGTAGTGCCTTAGTTTGGGCTACTGAGGGCCCATGGGTCCCCCGTTAGCTGCCCATTAGCGTGCATGACTTAGGAATCGGCCACTGGGCTGTGAAATTCCAGGCCTAGGGAAAGCGGCTTAACTCCAAGGGCTTTGATATCTGCAGCCCGCCAGCATCAGAGGGCCCTGTGACCTTTCCTCTGAGCGGGCGGCGCCTTGCTGCGCTCTCATCTGGGCCACCCCCCCGCTCAGGCCCACCTGGGCCTGGCGCCAGCTCTGGTGTCAAGGCTGAGGGTGGCACAGGGGGGCCCTTAGGCCCTCTCTGCCGTCAGTGCAGGGGCAGGGTGGGGAGGGGGACAAGGGCTGACCACACCACAGCGATCTCTCCCTGGACAGCCGATGAAAACCACAGACAGGGACCGTCTATGATTCCAACCACTTGAGTGACGCTTCTAAGAGGTTGGGGAGGTTCATAAGAAAAATGAAAGGGCCAGTTTGATCTAATTGCTATGGGAATCAGATCTTGTTCACCTTGTCCTTTTTGCCTTGGCTTCTGGGAAGCTCAGAACTATATTCTGGATTTGGTTACAGGCAATCTGGCTTAGACTTTTCTAGAACACTTATCTCCATTTTTTTCTACGTGGCTCTTATTCTTTCATCCTGTCATGGCCCTATCAAGGTTTTCATTGCAAGGAAACCTTGATTTTGGAGGTAAATGGTGGTATCAACAGCACTGGGCCATGTGGCTGGAATTTGGTTAGAGAGCCAAGACTCCAGCGGTTGCCACCTCCTCTGCCTGCACGCCTCCCTGCCCGCCTCCTCAAGGCCCCTGTCCGGCGGCCAGCACCGCGCCTGTGCTCATTCTCTCTGAAATCAAGGGCTCATTCTTAGGGAGTCCTAAAGCTTTTTCCATGAGGCCAAGAGAACAGGATGGAAACGACTGGCTGTCAAACCTGGGGCTCCAGGAGAGAGTAATCCTGCCAGGTCCTGCTCAAGCTGGGGGACAGAGGGTGTGTCCCAGGGCCCGGGGGTGGCCCCCAGTGCGAGGCAGCCAGGCCATGGAGTGTTCCCCTTCCCCTGGGCGGCCGCGTGACCCAGTGGGAAGGCCACAGGCCCTGAGGCTGGACACAGCCGGCCTCGAATCCCACGCTGGGGCCCGCGCAGCCAGGGCGCCCTCCGGGTCTAGTGGGGATGACGTGAGGACCCCCAGCACTGCCGGCTGGCAGAGAGGGCTCAGCAGGGCAGTGTGTGCGAGTGGGGGCTGCTGAGCGTGAAGCCCCTCCCCCTTCTCCTCCTTTCCAAGTGTCTCTTCCCCTTCTCAGCTGCCACCTCTTTCAACTCCCGATCCCCACATCCATCCTTCCAGGGTGGCAGGTGCACTGGGCCGGGCCCAAGTCCTGGGTTCAGATCCAGATCCGGGGCCTCGGACCTCGTGGCCTCCTGGGGCCTCGGACCTCGTGGCCTCCTGGTCTGTAAATGCAGACGGGAACGGGACCCACACCTGTGGGGCACGGCCAGAGGGGTCCTGCGGGCGGTGGGCTTCACTTCTCCCTCTGCTTCAGGGTGGCATGGCCCTACTAGGCAGCAGCCCTCCCCGCCTCCTCCACCGAGCAGGAGTCAGAGGGACTGGCCAGGACTCCCGTTCTCCTGACCTCTGTGCTCACATCTGTCAGAACATTCTGGATGGACAGACAAGGTCCAGGCCTCAGGTCCTGGGCCCGAATGCCGGCCTCTTCGCGCCCTGGCGCTGTCACCCTGGGCCCGGCCTCGCTGGGGTCACCTAAAATGGGCCGACAACAGGTCCTGCTTTGGAGGGCTGCTGGGGGTGCAGCATCAGAACAAGAGCCTCATGCTCCGTGACGGGTCCTTGCGTGCTTCTCCTCGGCTTGGTCCAGAGCTTCTAGAACAGAGGCTCGGCCTCAGAGCTTCCGGTGAACGTGGTCTGGGTGGGGGCATCGCCGTTCTTTAAAGCTCCCCCAGGGACTCCATCACGCCGTGAAGCTGGAGCAGCACAGCTCGGGGACGCAAGGGAGGCGGCTGGTCCCCGCCGCCCTGGCGCTGGCGCTCCCCAGCTTTCGGCGTCGGGCAGGCCCACAGCAGGCAGCTCGGCAAACGGGCTTGGATCAAGCCCCATACGGGTGGTGTGGAGTGAGCGCAGCCGCTCCTCCTCTGGACGGGCGCGTGTGGGACTCCAAGGGCAGCTCCGCGGCAGCTGAGCTCTCCTGTGGAAAACGGGGCCCTCCCAGGACAGGCTGCACAATGGCCTAACACGCCCTCATCCTAACCTCTAGAACCTGTGACCACGTGACTCTACACGGCAAAAGGGATCTGGCAGGTGGGATTCAGTTAAGGATCTTGTTTGGGAGATTATCCTGGGTGATCCCAGTGGCCCAGGGTCACCACAGGGTCCTCACGAGGGGGGGCTGGAGGGTCGGAGGTCGGAGAGGATCCGGTGATGTGACGAGGGAAGCCGATTGTGCTGTGGAGAAGCAGGAAGGGCCACTTGGAACGGAAAAGGCCAGCGATAAGGTTCTCCCCTGGGAGCCTCCAGGTGGAGTCAGCCCTGCGGACACCTTGGCATTAGCCTGGTGGGACCCATTGTGAACCACGTCCCACCTCCAGAGCTGCAAGAGAAGAAATTGTGGCCATTTGTTCCAGGGGTGAGAGGAAGCTCACTCACCCAGCAGCCTGAGCCTTTGGCAGCTCTGGGCGGCAGAGGCCCGTGGGTGTCCCCTGGGTTCGACAGCAGGGCCTTCTTTATGCAGAAGAGAGGCTGGGGGCCTCCAGGTGAGGTGCGGGAGCTGCTCCAGAACACAGCCCAAGGGCTCAGGCCTTACCAAGTCCCGCTGTGCCCCTGCCGCAGGAGGAGTGTTTGGGACCCCTCTCTAGGTGGGGGAAGGAGTCTGAACCTCGGCATTCTTCACACACTCTCCCTGTTCAAGCTGACTTTCCTTCTACCTGAAATGCTCCCAGAGGAGGAAACTCCAGGGAGCTCTCAGTAGCCAGACCTGAGGCTAAACCCCAGGGCAGGGAGCAAGGGGGCCGGAGGAGAGCCCGCTGATCCCCGGGTCCCTCCAGACGCTGGGGCTCTCCAGGGCCAGAGTGCTTCTCCCGGTCCCCAAGCCATGGGTCCCCGCCTTGCCTGGCCACAAGAGTCCCCTGGGAGCTTTTTTTAAATTGTGGTAAATGTTAACCTTTCCAAAGAGCACAATTCAGTGGCAGTCAGGCCATTCACAGTGCTGCCACCATCAGTCCGTCTAATTGCAGGATGCTCCCGTCACCCCAGCAACCCTGGGTCCATTAGCAGTCACTCCCGTCCCCTCCCCAGCCCCTGGCAACCACCGACCTTTCTGTCTCTATGGATTTGCCTGTTCTGGACGTTTCATATGAGCGGGATCCTCCAGGAGACGCCTTTTGGGCCTGGCTTTCCCTCAGCATCATGTTTTCAAGATCCATCCATGCTGCAGCAGGGATCGGCAGTTCATTCCTTTTGTGTCCAAATAGGATTCCATTCTAAGCATGGACACATTTTGTTTCTCCCTCTACTGAAGGACACGAGCTGCTTCCACCTTTTGGCTAGCATGGATAGCGCTGCTATGAATATTGTGTACAAGTATCTGTGTGAGTCCCTGCTTTCCACTAGGAGTGGAATTGCCGGGTCATATGGTAATCCTATGTTTAACTTGGGAGCTTTTACAACATTTTTACGCCCTTCCCAAAGAACATATGCTTTAAGTCTAACCTGAGGCCCAGGAATCTGTATTTTTAGGACACTTCCTGCAACGCCTTGATGTCACTACCAAATAAAACCAATATCCTGTGTGTTTACATCCTCCTCAGTGGGGGGGCACCATCCATTAAAAAAAAAAAGAATTTCAGTATTTTTACGGGAACTTCTATTTCATCTGCACGGGAAAGAGAAGGCACTCTTGTCTAGCCTTGACTCTCGTCATCTCAGGTCCAAACATGAAACGTGATGACCCAGAAGCGAGCAAGCAGGGTAGCCCGTGGCGCTGAGCGGCTGGGCGCTCAGCCAGGCCAGCCTGCTCTGAGTGCCGGGGGCACCTGTTTCCTCATCTGAGTTTCCTCATCTGAGTTTCCTCATCTGAGAAACGGCAGTGAGAGCAGCGTAGGGCGAGACCACGGGCGCATCCGGTGAGCAAGGTTTGGCCTGCGCCGGGTGGGCGGCGAGGCCCACAGCTGCTGCTCCGTCGCCCCCGAGGCAGGTTCCCCACGGGTAGCGCCTGGGTTTGCACAAAGGCAGCGTGCCCGAGAGAGGCCCTGCCCGAGCACGGAGTGAACGGGTGCACCTGCAGAGCCCTCAGACCTGGGTCCTTACGCCGGGCGTGAGACGGTGTGGCTCAGCTCCCGAGCTGGGGTCACAACTGCCAGACTGGCTCCGCTTTAAACAACAAGCAGTGATTGGCTCACAGTTTCGAGGCCAGAAGGCCAAAATCAAGGTGTCGGCAAGACTATGCTCCCTCCGTGAAGACTCGCGACCTGGTGCTGGGGTGTGGCCACCTCCGGGCCCCTCGGCCTGTGGCACTGCCTCCCGCCAAGTGGCGCTCTCCCCCTCAGGGCAGCTCTTCTGGTTTCTGCTGAGCTCTTCCCTCTCCCCTCTCCCCGTGGCCTTCTCCAACTCTGGCTTCCAGCTGCTTCTCTCTGCACAGTGTCGGGATGAAGACCCGTTCAGCCGGGCCACATCTTACCTAAAATCAAGGTCCTATTTGCAGCAGGTTCCCCGGCACAGGGACGCAGACTGCCCCTAAGCCGGGGTTTGCAGCTGGACCTGCCGCGGGGCGGGGTGCCCAGCTGCGGCCACCTCCCCTCACACAGCACCTGTCACAGTCCCCGCAGCCAGGGCCCCTGGCCGACTCCCAGAGGAGAGAGTGTGGCTGAGAGCAAAACCTGGGCCCGGCCTCCGGCACTGGGCCTCCCCGGGAGCACTCGTGGTGTGGTTGTGTCGCTGGCTTTTTGTTTTTTCAGACGACGTTATCTGTTTGCTGGGTCCGACAGTGAGAGTCCACGCCAGGGCAAGAAAGGATTCCTGCAAAGCAGGGAATTGGCCTCGCCTGGCCAGACAGGGGGGCTCAGGCTCAGCCCTCACGGCATGATCTCTCGTCAACAGCAGCCGACATTCGGGGAGCGCTGGCTCTGGCTCGGGCGGCTGGTCACGCTCTTGCTCAGAGACGAGAGGGCGCTTGAGGTCCACCAGCAAGAAGGGGCCAAGGTGGACCTCAGGGAAGCTGAGTCTAGAGTGTGGGGCCAGGGCCGCGGGCTGGCATCCAGCCTCCCTAGAACATTCCTCCCAGTGGACCCTGGGCATCCCACTTCAGCGGGGAGGCACCCAGACGCTGGGCCCCACGGACCTGGCTCTTGCCTGAGACTGAATCCCTTCCCGTGTCAGCTCACCCCACTAAGAGTCTCTCCTCCAGGCCAAATCTCACCTGCTCTGGCACCCACGTCGTTCCTCCCATGGCTTTGTGTCCAGGCCCCATTATCCCAGGTGCCCAGAAACAGAACCTCATGGAGAGACAGCAGGAGAGGAGGGGTGAAGCACACAGGCTTGCTGAGGGCTCCACAAGCCCAAATCCTGACTGTGATGCTAGTCAATAAATCTGCGATGGGGCCCATGGGCCCCACCCTGCAAAGCGACATGGAGACGGCGCTAACGTGGGCATTGACGACACCGAGTGCAGTGTGCCTGGCCCGTGGGCTGCCAGATGGACGGCGCACTCCTGTGCACGCAGCACCGTGGCTGCTTACTGAGCGGAGTGCCCCTTCGAGCCTTGTTCAAAGACTCCAGCCTCTACGTGCGCTGCTGATGACCACCTAAGGAGCACCCCCTCCAGGGGCCCTAAAACTACGGGTTCCCAAAATTCTCTCTCCTGCCCTTGGCTCAGCTTCACTCTGTGGCCTAGGTGTCACACCTGACGATTCGCTGTCCCCCTCCTGCTCCTAACTCCCTGACCTCACCAACGCCTAAGCCCCAAGTTCACGGGCCCCTGCGACTGGCCTGGGACAGGTGACCCTGGGTCCATCCATCCAAACGGGAAACCCACTTGGCACCTCTGGCTGAGAAAGGCTCCTGGCCACCCTCTTCCAGCCTCTGGAGAAGCAAACAGAGCCCTGGGGGAAAGAGATGGGACCAGAAGAACTGGTCCTGGAGGCAGATAATGGGCAGACACAGACTTCACGCCCGGCGACGGCGCCTCTGTGCGGGCAGGGTCAGGAACGACCCCCCTCTTGTGGAGATGAGCTCTCCAAGTCCCCCACAGACCACGCAGCCAGCGCGGCAGAACCACCCCCAGGCCAGGGCTCTTTCGTCCACAACTTTGTTCCAAAGCACATCACCTACAGTGCTGGGAGAGGTTAGTGATGCCAAATGTGCTTTAACCCGATTATTTGCCAACATTAAAGACTGGGAGAGTTTCTATCATCCCGATTTCAGGCTTCTCTTGAAAAATTAAAGATGTGGCTCCGAGACAGGGCCTGGGCATGCCAGTGACCCGCTTATACCTGAATCATTTCCTCATTCCCGGGGCCTGCCTGGGCTGTGGGGGCAGACGGGGGACCCTGGGGCCCCAGCCTGCATGGCCCTGAGGAGCGCGTGGTGGGCTGTCCTCACCTGTAGAGAACTGGCAGGGAGACGACAGGTGCCTCACCAGCGCGCCAGCTCCTCATTTGGGTACACAGAAGCTACGTGCACCTGCGGCCGTCCTGCAGCGAGCGAGCACAGGAACCGGCCCCTCAGCGCGCCCTGGGATGGCCCAAGCCAGGAGGGCTTCCCGGGCCCTCAGCAGCACCTCCAAGTCCTCAAAGCCATAGCAGCCGCCGAGTGGGTGTCAAAGCTGCCAAGGAGGAAAAGCCACAAGGGCCTCCGCTGCTCTTCCCGTCACCGGGGAGGTCTCCTGCCCATGACCCCCTCTGCACACTGAGATCCCACCCAGCCTCGCCCCCCAACTTTCCCGTTACTCCACCCTCACCTGTGAAGTGAAGGCTCATGTTTGGTCAGGCAGGGATTAAACTAACAGGCTGCCCTGAATGAAGCGATAGTTTCTTAGATAAGACACCCACAACACAAGGAAAAGCAGATAAACTGGGTCTCATCAAAATTAAAAACTTTTGTTCTTCGAAAGACACCATCAAGAAAGTGAAATGACACCTGACAGAACCGAAGAAAGTACTGCCAAGTGCACACCTGATGAGGGACTTCTACCCAGAATATATAAAAGTCTTTTAAGAATAATAAAAAGATAACCCACAAAATGATCCCAGGATTTGAACAGACATTTCACCACAGAAAATACAGAAATGGCCAATAAGCAAATGACAAGACATCAGCCACCAAGAAATGCAAATCAAACCCACTTCACACCCACCAGGATGGCTATATTCAAAAAGATCAACACCAGCGTTGGAGGGGGCATGCGGAAGCTGGAACCCTCGCACGCTGCTGGCGGGAACGTAAAATGGTGCAACCGCTGTGGAACCCACCTGGCTGTTCCGCAAACGATTAAACACAGGTTTCCATATTCCCTTCCTAGGTATATACCCAAGAGAAGGGAAAACTTAAGTGTGTACAAAAACCTGCACTCCAATGTTCATAGCAGCTTATTTCTAACAGCCAAAAGGCAGAAACAACCCAGATGACCATCGACTGAGGAATGGTAAATAAAACGTGGCATACCGGATGCAGTGGAGTTTCATTTGGCAATAAGAGGGAAGGAAGCACTGTTACAGCTACAGCATAGATGAACCTAGAAAAACACTACGTTAGGTGAGAGAAGCCAGTCACAAAGGGCCACATACTGTACGACTTTAGAAATGTCACAGAAACCAAAAGCAAATTAGTGATTATGAGGGGCTGGGACGAGGTAGAAATGCAGAGTGGCTGCTAATGGGCTCAGGGTTTCTTTTGGGGTGATAAAAACGCTCTGGAATTAGACTGTGGTGACGGCTGCCCACAGTTGTGAAGACACTGAAAACCACTGAATCACTCTAAAATGCTGAATTTGACAGTATGTGAGTTATATCTCAATTTTAAAAGACGAAAAGGCGGATTCAGAACCTCTCTAGGCTGACAACAGAGGGAAAGGGGGAGGTGGAAACACAGCCGGCCACACGCACGTCTCGGCTTCATGTAGGTAATGCATATTTATTGAAAATTCTCTTCACCGACAATGGTGAAATCAAGACCTCAAATTACAAAACATAATGGCAGTTGAGACTTATAAAAATAAAGCGAAGGTCTATGTTTCACAGATTTGTGCTCATTTCCTTCAAATCTCAGTCTGTCCTTTTCATCAAAAAGGAGATAATAGAACCTGTGTTATTCTTCATGATGTAAGAGTAAAAAACTGCATTCCATTGACCAAAAAAAAAAAAAAAAGCTTTGCTTCCAAATAGCACAAGTCTTTAAAGTGACTCTTTCCCAACAATAAATATAGAAAACAGCCGTTAGCAAGCCTCTTTAGCTTGGTCAGGGCTGTTTTGTTTGTTTAAAAAGTACATCTTTGCCCTAGAGTCAGAAGACCCCAGGCGGTTCTCCGAGTCTTTGGTGCACTCAGCTCCTTGGCATGACATTCTCGCTCTGGTCGACCCGCCAAGTCCCTCCTGCTGGGGCCCCTGGCCGCCACATCGCAGGAGGGGAGCCTGTTTAGAACGGCTTGAAAACCCCCAGCTGAAAAGTGGACCTTCTCAAACAGGTGGCCTCAGGTGCAGATGTCACCAGCTTGCCTGCCCACCAAAGGCAGCGCAGAAGGCTCTTCAGCCCTCACAGCCAGTGACTTCACGGTCACACGGAAGGGGTCTTTGGTGGGTGGGCCTGCTGCATGAGCTGAGGGCGCTTCACCCTGGGCTTTCTCCGCTTCGGCCTGCTCTTGGCCTTGTTGATTTGGACCACAAAGAAAGCCAGGACCACCATGGCGCCCAGGAAGGCAAAGACGGGGATGGTCTGGCCCACCTCCTGGTTGTAGCGGCCGGGCATTATCCCTGCAAGAGGATGGGAGACAGCGGTCAGCAATGCCCTGGAACTACAGCCTCTTACTGAGAGCCTGACTCATCAGGAACTAAATGCTGGCTCATGTCAGCAGCTGGGCTTGCAGGCAAAAAGGAGTTTAAATCTTGGCTAACGCTTGACCCACATCCTTCAGAGAGAACAGATGAGGGCCTGCAGCTATGTTCTGGGTGAGCAGAGCTGAAGCTTCCTGGTGGGGTGCAGGGCACGTGAGGGCCTCGGCCCGCCCCTGCCTTTCCTGACCCCAGACAGGCAACAGGACGGCCTTGGTCTGTCACGTGCAATCTATAACAGGGGTGCCCAGAGGTGCTTTCTCTTTCCCTAAGAAGGGAAAGTGGACAGGTCTCGGTCCTGGAGAGGAGAAGGGTCTGCTGGTGTCGTCCCAGCTGAGTGGCCTCTGGCTGTGCCCTCTCTTCTGGGAATTCCCTCCACAGATGTAATAGGTGGTCCACAACCTGGAGCAACCAGCTGAGGACTCCTAGTTGTAAGGAAACTCCAACTTTGTGACTGAGCAAATGCTGAGGGTTCCAGAATCTACCACCATTGGTGCAGCCGTGGCCTCCAGGCAAGACCTTTGGGACCTTGGCGTCACCAAAGTTACGAGCATTGGACCACAAGGGCCAAGGCACCCCATCCTGATGCCCAGCACTTCTGGCTAATTCCTGGCACCCGATGGAAATGCCCCTTAGGTCTCGTCAACTCTGGAAGAGGGGAGAGGCATTCAGAGCAAAAGGGCTGCCGGCACTCCTCTGGGGTGCGCTGGCACCAATCCTCCAGTGCAGGCGAGCCGCAGGCCTGGTCCCCAGTCTCTCCTCAGACCCCAAGTCCCTGTCTGGGGAGGTGCGTGTGCCTGGCACTCGGGGTGAGGGGACAATGCCAGAGTCACTGGAGGGGCACACACCACATTTGGCTGAGAAGCCCGGCTCAGCAAACCCCCATCACAGACAGGACGTGCTGTACCCTAGCCATGCCAGGGCAGAGAATCGGTGGAGACCCCTGGGTTGAGGGGTCAGGGGTCAAGCTAGCTACCACCACCAGCCGGGACCAAAAGCAGCAGGTGACAGGCAGGCCCGGCGGTGCCAACACGAGTGTCACAGCACTAGCAAGGAGCAGGCCAGCTTACTGTGTCAGGAAAGGCTGAAGCGTGAGGCCTGGCCAAAACCCGAGCAGAATCTCCTAAGAGGAACAACAGCGTCTTTATCTTTCCAGAAGGGGGCGGAGCAGCGAGAAAGCCCACAGGCACTCACCTCCAGGGATGTCCCAGGCACCACTTTCTCCAGGAGACAAGGGCCTTACTTGGGGGCGACTTGATCTCAAACTGGGTAATGCCACCTTGTCCAGGTCGATGGACAGTAACTTCTGGTGTTTCCAAAGATTACTTCAGGAAAACAGAGTAAAACAGAATTAAAGTGAGCAATTATCTAGCGTAGGAAGTTTAGCAATACCTAAGGAGTAGGAAGAGATTTAAAGAGAAGTGTGAAATGGCATCCCCATCCATCACTCCTTAAGTTCAACTGCAGGACAATCGCAGGGACAATCTCTAGGTCCCCAGTGTCAAGATGAAACTGAAAAACCAGACTCAGTCCTACCGGGTTTCTAATACTACCAACCTGGAAATGTCACCAAACAACATGAGAGGAAACCCGTCAGCCTGAAAGGAGTGCAAAGGCGAGAGCCACGGAGGGCCTGTGGGACAGGGAACGGCACAGGAGGCATCTGAGGGCCTCTGGCCACGAGTTCTGACGAACGCAAACCCCGCAGCAAGCGCGGCTGCACAGTTGCCACAGGCCAGGAGCCCACAGGTCAGGAGCGGGGCCGCTGGGGGCTGGAAGCCGGGTGCCGCCCTTGACCCCAAGGAAACTGCCTTGGAAGCAGAGTAAGACACACATAGGGGAGTGGGTGTGGCTCAAGTGACTAAGCACACCCGCCTACCATACAGGAGGACCCGGGTTCAATCCCTGGAACCTCCCGGCAAAAAGGCGAGCAGGCGAGCCTGGCCCGCATGGCAAATCAGGCAGCAAGATGATGAAGCGACAAAAAGAAAGACAGCAGGGGAGAGGCAAGGTGAGACGTGCCAGAAACCAGGAACTGAGGTGGCGCAAGCGACAGGTGCCTCTCTCCCACATCAGAGGTCCCTAGGATGGAATTCCGGTGAAGCCTGGAGGAGAAAAACGAGAAGAAAAGGCAAGAAACAGCCACAGAAGATCACCCAACGAATGGACACAGACAGCAAGCAGGGGGTGGGGATCGGAATCTCGCAAATGCAGCGTTTTTAAAAAAAGACAAGCATACATGTAACCACGCAGCAGAGAGGGCTGGGCAGGGAAGACCAACGCTCAAACACGACAGTGTGCTCTGTAAAATGCACTGTACTAATGAAGGTAGCCTCCTCGCTATTGTTGGCACCTATTTTTAGATCTGAAGAACTTGTTCAGACCATTACACTTTATAAGGGAGGAACACAGGGAGGCTGATGGCTGCAAAGAGCAGCAGACGACCTGGGAGGACTCCAAGATTAGAGCCAAGAAGACAAATGGGAAATCTGAACCCATTCTGGCTCAAGGAAGGAAGAGAAGCGAAATAATGTCTGCAAAGCATGACTTCCCTCCTCTTCTGCTGTTTACTCATTAGGAAAGGGCCGCCTGTCTCTTCACATTGGCCGAGTGGAAGCGAGCAGGGCCTGCCCTGAGGGAGAGGCCGCGTCAAGGCTGGCGCCTGGCTTTCAATGTGGGAAGGAGATGAACACCGCACTGCCGGGTCCTGCCAGCTGGGTGACTGCTGAGACAATGCCAAGGAGTCTTCTCATCTGTTCCATTTTATACAATTACACTTTACATTTCAGGCTTAATCAGTCTGAAAATTAAGGTGACAATATTATGTTACAGAATCAATGGCACTTAAGCTTTACGATTTTCTAGCTGAATACATATGGGGCTATATTTTAATTCCAACCGGTGATATATCTTATTCTGGAATTTAACTATTTGATGAAGACATTTTCTAGGTAAGCAACTGCTGCAGTGGACCACTTGAACTATCGTTACTGGGTCTCACGAGGTCCTGGGGGAAGGAAAGCAGCGTCACCTTGGGCGTGGGCGCCTCGTAGCCTGGCCACTGCTGCAGCCACCTGTCCTATAGGACACACACCTGCTGCCCGCCCACGGGGAGCAGACACGATGGCGGAAACTTGCGCTCGGCACTGAGCAAGCGGATGTCCTGGGTGTTTCAAGGGCAGGCTGGAGCTGCTGAACGTTAGTCTCAAATCTCTTTTTGAGATACAGAATATATCTAGATCCAGGTGTCAGAGGACTGAGAATAATTTCCAGCAAGATGCAAAATGTGAGATAAATGTGAAGCCTGGTGGGTGTAGCTAGAAGGAATTACTGAGCGTGATGGTAAAAATCAAACTCTGGGAGCTGCACATCAACATTGTTGACGGACCAGGTCAGCACGTGATGGATTATTTGACATGCACAGGCAGATCCCCAAGGATATTGTTATGTGTTTCTCAGCGTGCTGAACTCCACCAAGGAGAACAGCTGGATTTCTGGAACTTTAGCTGACACTGTCCACTGGATAGGAACTGCTGACCATGCCTGGAATATAAAGTCTGGTTTGAATAATAGGATAATGGTAGCTTATAAATAAGTGGGAAGTAAAAATGGAAACTTATCAGAGATTTTTTCTACACGATGGGCTGTGACCTGGAATGGCAAAGTCCTCAGAAATAAAAGTTTCACAAAGAAGATTGCTGATGGGAAGGCGAAGTGATGAGTCTGCCCTTCTGCGGTCTTCTGTTAAACACATTCCCCATGAGGACATCTGGTCACCTCATGCATGGTCTATCCAGTGCTTTCTGTTAATGACGATGGTGAGGCAGAAGGCGTTGCCGCCTTCCTTCATGCACCCCCCTCCTCGGTTCATGCACAGCATAGACGGCGGCCCCCTCTCTGGCCCCTGCCACACACTCCCAGGCCACACTGACATCTGGACCATCACTGACATGTGAGAAAGGGGCACGATTTACGGACAGCCTCATGAGGGAGAGGAGACAGGGCTGATATGTCGCTGCATGTGGGAATAGGGAGGGGCTGGCTGCCAGGCAGCCACTGGGTCCTGGGGAGGGAGGGGAGCACCTCACCTGCTGGCATGTTTGAGGCAGGCCTGCCTAGCAAGCAGGAAGGCGGCTGCCGAGCTTGGGCAGCAGTCGCTTGGGGAGAGGAAGGCTGACTGCTCTGACAGCTCTCTTTGGGACAATGGTCCCTGCTTCACCATACGAAGACCTCTGATCAGGAAAAGCTCCCGTTATCCCTGCCAGAACAGGATATGGTCCTGCTCAGGCCAGCAGTGCCAGAAAGAGAGAGAGGAGGGAGAGAACTGGAGAGAAAGAAACCAGCAAGCTGAGCTGCCTCGCTCAGCCCCAAGAGGGAACCACGGGAGGTGCTCAGATTTTGGCTTCGGAAAGGACATGGCACACGTTAAGAGGGAAGGCTAGACAGGAAAGCAGACAGGTACTGTGTGGGCAGCACACACAGCAGCGAGGGCAAGAGGCGGACGTTATGGGCTGCCGTCGCATGGGGCTGCTTCTGCCAGCGTGGACCAGTCTGCACACTCCCGCCCAGGCTCTGACTGCAGGACCCCGAATGCACACAGAGGACCCTCTGCTCCGGGGTGTGCGATGAGAAAGGACTTGTCCGTAGGTGATAAGGGCCACCACCTCACACAGGACACAGCCCCGACGGCAGTGCTCAACTCCCTAACTAACGGGGCAGTACTTCGGCTCAAGTGGCACCACCCTGCTGGGTCACAGCTTTTTAAACAAGAAGTTGAAATGAACAAACTTCAAATAATCCAAAGCACCGTTTTCATGCAGGATACCAACAAAAAATACTTACTTCAAAAGGTCAAATATGGGGGCTCAATTTAAACAACCATCCCAAAATGACAAGTGAGAAGACTTGATTATTCGAGAATGGTGTCAGTAAAATTCTATTCTCTCTTGTTAAAAAAAAAAAAAAAAAAAAAAAAAGGAACGACTCATAAACGCTGCAGGAAGAGTGGCAAAGCCCCAGGAGAACACTAACCTGGGTGCAGTCTCGTTCAAAGGCTGTGGCTTGGCCCAGGACAGGTGAGGGCACGCTGGCAGAGCCCGTGGCTTTGGATCCCCGAGGTGGGCCTCCAGCACCTTGGAGTGCCGGTGAAGGTGGTTCCCTGCAGTCAGCAAGGCCATGACAAAGAAAATAGCCATCGTTATTCAAACTCAAGGGACAGACAAGGCTCTCTCGGCTTGTCCGTGTGCTTTCCTGCCGTCAGGGCCAGGCTGCGTGCAGCTAACCTGGCTTCCAGGTGTCTTTTCCAGCAGGAGCTTTGGACTGACACCAGATTGGCTTCTCCCAGGAACTTGTGTTTCACAGCTGAAGGTGAGCAAGGAAATTGGAGCAGATGTCCCTGTCCCACGGCCGGCAGTGGGCAGGCCCTGGCTGTTCAGCACTTACTGCCCATCAGCTATGAGTCAAGGCTACTTGAGGAACCTGACCTATACATGTACACCCTTCAGATAAAAGTCTTTCTCTTCTGAAGCATTTAATACCCTGGCCCAAGCAAGCAAGCAAGCAAGCAAACAAACAAAAAAACCAAAACTAACCATCCAAACCTCCTGGCATTTTAAGAATTTACAATTTCCTCCAGTTCTTAGGTCTGCACCCTCCAGGACTGCTCTCCCCCTGCCACAAGTGGCCACAGAGCAACTGAAACGGGGTTAGCACCGCGAGCTGGAACGAGCACTTTCGACCCTCGGGCTAAATTAAAGTCTATTACTAAAATGAACTTCATCTGGTTGGACTTCTTTCCACATGGCTACTATAACACAGACAATGGCCCGTGAGCTCGCACCCCGCTTCCGTCAGGCAGCTGTGAGGTGGCACCAGCCGCGCTCCAGACGAGGCACTCAGAGGCCGTCCCCGTGCAGCAGGCCCAGCCTGGGAGCTGCACGCCCATCGGGCTCCACTGCGTAACTGCCCGGGTGAGCCCAAGCCCTGACTTAACCTCTCTGGGCTTCTGTCTCTTCATCTATTTTCACCAGGATGGTGAAGGGATTTAGTGGGGAATCTGTGGGAAGCCTCAGTCTGGTGTAAGCGCCTGGAAAGTGCTCAAAAATGCTTGCTAGTGTTGCCCAAACCCTCCAGGGACCAGTCTTCTCCCTGTGGAAAGCAGGGCAAGGAGCACGGACACAAAGCCGTGTGAGGCAAGCACCCGGCACCCAGTGGGCTCTTGGTGAGCGTCTGTTCTGTTAATGGGACCCAGTTAGCTGGGCCGCAGCCACTGGCTATTATGCCTGCAATTGTTTTTTTTAAAAAAAAAAAACCACCGGAGCACGCTAACTGGCTCCATTTCCTGGCAAGCAGAGCAACATCCTGAAGCAGCATCACGTTTAGCCCACTCACCTTCCATCCGCTCTGGAACGACAGAGCCCGCTCCACTGGGAGGCCGCTGCCGACTTCCAGAGTGACTGAGGCTGGGGGGGGTCACCCCGTACGACGTGTACTGAAGAAGGGCGTCCAGGAGCCAAAAGCAGTCTGTGGGTTGAACAAGCAGGCTGATAAGGAATCAAGACTTTTAAAAAAGGCATCTCAGGAGGAAAATAAAAGAAAGGCAGCACCCAAGATGAGGAGGGGAAATGGAAGGTGAAAGATTTAGGTCCAAATAAACACGACAGGTTCCAGCTCCCCTGCTCGTGAGAAACCCGCATCCTGAAGGGTTAGTGCCCAAGCACCGCCCCCCCGCCCCCCGCGGGCCATCGTGACTGACCCTGGGGCTCGGTCCTGGTGGCCCAGCGCTCCGGGCGGCGTCGGCACCACTGACCTGTGCTGGACCAACTGCCCGAGTACCACCCGTGGCTCTGGGCCCCTCAGGGAGGAGGATAGAGAGGTGCTCAGAGACGCAAGGCCAGGCGACACCCAGAGAGTGAAGGAAGGTCCAGAGATAGGGGCTGTGAGGCAGAGAAGAGGAGAAAGGCTCTCCTGGGCAGGGCGAGGACCAGCTGTGGGGAGCACAGGCGAGGGCCTGAGTCAGGGGCTTCCAGACGCAGAGCATGGGGCATGGCCGGAATCTAGGTGCTGGGCCATGGGCAATGCCTGTTCTGAGAGCAAGAGACCGAAGATGCTGCCCAGACTCTCAACCTGAGATCAGTGCTCCCACTTGCTTCTCCATGTCTGCCCATCTGAAGGGCTGTGACCCCAGCCTAGACCAGCTTGGATTCACAGGAGAGCACACCACCACCAAGTACTTCTCTCTTTCTCTCTCTCACTCACACACACTCAAGCACTTCTGATCAAGTGCTGAGAGCCCCTGAAAGACCCTAAACACTGCCATCTGAAATGTAAGGGTTCGGACCGTCTCCTCAAGCATTTGAAATTTTAACAAAGATTCTTACCAGGAGAGCCCAAGTCTTAAAGGGAAATCTCTGTGGAGATAAAACATGAGTCTTCTTTCGATAGTCACACTAACCCTTCTGATTCTTAAAACGACTAATCACACCCTAAGAACTTACATAAAAATGCTGGAAATGTAGCCAACTGCAACTAAACTCAGAGGGAGAAGGCAGAGGGGTGCACAACGCCCGGGCACCCCAGCAGCTTCGTTTTCATTTCACTTACTTCTCCCGTGGTCTGAGTTAAGAAGACCAGGTTTGGTTCCTGGTTTTGTCACTACCTTACCAGGTAGAGACGTGTAACACTTTCACCATTCTTTCCTCCTTTACCAAATGAGAGAAACAAACAGCCTGTAACCAGGCTCAACACTGCAAAATGTGCAAGCTGCATGGCAAGACCTGGAAAGGAAGAGCCGGGGGGAGGGCTAGTGCTCCCCTTTCTGCCTCTTCCTCACACCTAAAGATGGTGACAGAGGAGGCAAGATGGCGTTAGTGTAGGAGGGCGCACACTGCAAGCTCCCAGAGCAAGGCGGATTGGGGACGGGGTCCTGCCCGGGGGTCTGTGCTGTGCACGCGTGGAGTGAGA
>JAKSZT010010873.1:4028284-4257015 GCA_026826555.1 Tolypeutes matacus | reverse complement strand
GCCTCTCTTTAGAAAATGTTTACTCAAACCACTGTTTTTCTAGATCAAAGAGAAGAGACACCAAATAAACATGAGATTGTAAAATTATAAAATAAAAAAAATAAAAAAATAAATGAAAAAAAATAAATAAATAAAGATGGTGACAAACGCCCCACACAACAAAGGCTCGGGAAAGCCGAGATTCTCGCCTGTGGAGTGGAGTCGGTGCTGGGCCCTCCAGGAAACACTGCCAGGAAAAGGGGGGGCGGTGCAGCGGAGGGCGCCCCCCGTGGCAGTGCCAGGGAGGCCAAGGAGAAGGCACCAGGAGGGCAGACACCCAGGAAAAGGGTGAAGGTGGAGGGGAAGGGATCACAGCCTGCAAAAGCAGTTTCATTTTGTTTATTAAATGTGTCCAAACTTAGAAACTTATTGAAAAATTCCAAGCAATCAAAGCTACTAGGATTTCCCCCATTGTCCCTGGGGGAAAGGACCTGCTTCTTCACTGTCTGCCCAGCTCCTCTTCGGGGGCAAAGAGGAGCAAGGCCCTGCCCGCGAGTCGAGGAACCCCACATGCTTCTGTGCCCCGCACCGTCCTTACCCTTCTGGCGGTGACTGTCATCCAGGCAATTGGAGTCCCCGTACAGCACAATGCGGCCTCCACCCTCAGCCGGAATCTGATAAAGCCCCAAAATGGGGACATTTTCAACGACTGCTGTTTCCTGCTTTAACACCTCCAGCCCTAAAACAACACAACAATAAAAACAGCACTAAGAATTTTTGTTGAGAAATGAATTACTTTCCAGTTGCTAATTAACTTGAGATTCAATCCATTTGGCAAATGTAAAATCACAGCAAAATCTAATTCTCCATCCAAAAAGAACAAACTTTTAAGGGTAAGGAAAGTGATGTTTTTAAATGTCATTAATTTGGGTTTTAGCAAAATTCACTGATTCCATCCTCTTTAATTTTCACTTAAAATGCTGTAACATTAACATTTGGTTCCCAACCTTGAAACTGTCATTTCTCCCTTTTCATCCTAAAAACAAAAACAAAACCCCACCTATAGCACTGTCCCCTCCTGTTCTGGACTGACATACAAGGGGCAAACAGGCAGCAACTCTTGCTAAATATACAGGTAGCACTATATAGATACTTATACTCAGGTTTTGTGTTTTATCATTGAAAGCTATGACAAGTGGAACCAATTTTTAAAGCCTATGTCCCAATAGCATTTTGACGTTTAGTTTAAGGTCCTTGTCGTTACATTAATCTCACAGATACAAATATTCCAGCAGCAGAACCCTGGAGAGCACAGCCTTCTTACCTCTGCTAAACAGACAACACCGTGTAAAATGTTTAATTCAGTCAGAAGTAAAACATGCATAAACACCACAGGCACTGGCTGTGCCTCATGATCTAAGCTTTCCTCGGCACCAGAAGATGATGGACATCTTCATCAGAATCTGGCATTTGCTGTGTTAATAACATTTAAAACAGCTGGGCCTTAAAAACACACCATTTCATGCTATGTATGAGGTAAGTAGAAGAGAATCAAGATTTCCTTCAGAGGGAGGCACAGAGCAGGGGAAAGTGGGAAGGGGACGCGCACACCACACTGCCTCGTGGCCTGAAAGGGTTCTGTTTCTAACAACGGGGTCATTTCTGATCCAGCATAACCCAGATTTCTCAATTCCTATTTTGCACCCAAAAGATTATTCAACTAAAGCTTTTTTTGGAAATAAAAAGTCCCTTATTTAAAAAAAAAAAAAAAAAGATGACAATGCAACTATACTACACAGTGACCCCTAAGTTACACCATAGATTTTAATCAATAGTACAATGATAAGAATGTGCTATCATCAATTGTAACAATGTTTCACACCTATGCAGGGTGTTGGTGGTGGGGTGGTATATGGGAATCCTGTATTTTATGCATGGTTGTTCTGTAAGCCTACAACTTCTCTAACAAAGGAAACAAGGGGGGGGTGTTCCAGGTAGTTAAATTTTCATTTTCAGACTGTAGTATGGCTACTTAAACCTAAGTTTGACTCCCACCCCATCTGCCAAACAATGAGCCACCAGATGGCAACAAGCCAACAAGGAGACCACTGTTTTTACCCCTTGCATCTGCCTAGTACTGGAAATGACACCGTCCTGGAGAAACTAATTTTAGGGAGAATCACTGTCCCAGTGTAAACTGTGCCAAGTGACTGGGAAGCTTATGAGCTTCAAGTTAAACTATAATCCCAAGAAACAGAGATCAATTTATTGACTGACCTTGCTTTGATGAAAGGAAAAACCTGAAAGTGATGACACTTTCAGGTCATACGAATGGGTAAAGACTCTAAAAATAAATCTGACCTTGCAGTTGCAAACACACAAATGAGAAGTGTTGCCTTTTCATCATTTTCACCTAGAAAAAACTGGCAACTTCCACTTATGGACTATGGTGAACATTACGGTGGAGGGGCCTTTCGTTCTGCAATACAGAACAACAGCTGATGTGAGGAAACAGCGCCACTTGCCACTTTTCATGAGTCTCTCGTTTTTGCCATGTAGTATCTCAACTCCTGCCAGGCACAAATGGCACGAAACCATGGTTCTGGAGTGCCTCTGACTGCTGCCCGCCAGCCCTGCTCTCCTCCGCCCGGGGCATGCTGAAGGCTTCCTGCTCCTCTGCCAAGCAGAGGCATGCCCTCCACACTTCCTCGGAGAAGGGAGACCTCTTAGTGAGATCACAGCATCATAGAGCACAGAAACAGGACAATTTATAAGCAGTAACAAAAAAAGTCAAGCAGCTTTGAAGGAAAAAATCTATCACCACTAATATTCAAAAGCCCCTCTCCTCAGGACTTAGGTGTATTTTGGAGGAGACACTACTATATACATATATTCAGATTATCTGCAAGAGGCTGCCTTATTATCCATCTCTGTACCCATCCCATCCGCCAAGCCCCCACTCTTGCCTGAAGCAGATACATGCAAATAACATTGCAATAAATATAAAAGAAACCAAAGCTGCTAATAGTGCAAGGTTTCTTTTGGGATTGATAGAAACGTTCTGGAATCAGATAGGGGTGATGGTTGCACAACTTTGTAAATACACTAAAAACCAGTAAAATTTTGCACTTAAAAGGATGGTATATAAATTCAATAAAGCTGTTATTTAAAAAGACGATGACAACGACAACAAAAGAAAAAAAACCAAGAAGCAAATGACTAGCATTCCTTACCTTGGTCCTTAAAAGTCTGTGTAATCACTATGCCATCTTCTGGAAACTTAGCAATGCTGCATCCTGATGCGTAATACACTAGAAAAGAGTTGTTTCATGTTATGAGAACATGGAGACATGGTACACTTCTATCAATAGCTAATCATTTACCCTAAATACATTCTTTAGAAATTATATATATTTTAAAAAACTTGTTTTTAATCTCAAGAGCTGCTATTGCCTGTCACCATCAAAATACAAGTAATTACCTCAAAACTCAAGTTAAATATATATATATTTATTGACATTAAGGTTTCACTGAACAGATCTTGTAAGGCAGAGCTGTGAGACTTGAAATAACTTCTGTCAGGACCAGCAAGCAACTGATGCTGCTGCTCAGATGTTCTTCTAAAAACTAGCTGCCAGCACTTCCCTGTGCGGAAGCTTCCTAGTGAGACATGCAAACCTACTTCATAAACAGATGCTTATGACCAAGAAGCTACAAGGTATTTACTATTTGGGAATATATCTAGTATATAAAAAATCTTATTGGTGGTCCTAAAATTAGAAATATTTAAAGAAAATATTTTAATGTAAAAAAATCTGGACAAAATTAGAGAAGTCAACACAAAGCTATATGAAAATACTGAACAGTTCTCCCCAGTGGCCCCAGCTTATTTAGGAATCACAGCATTCTACCAGTTGGAAACTCAAGGCTTCAAACACACACATCCTCTGCTCTCACACCTTTAGAGTAACGTCCCACACTAAGCCCTTACTGTCGTGGTTCGCCAGGGTGAAGTCTCCTTCGTACAGGCCATCGCTGAAGCCCATATTCCAGACAGACAGAAGTTCATTTAGAGCCGGGATATTAGCTCCTCCTGTATCTGGCATCCACCACTGCCTGTGAAAGTGAAAACATGGCACATGCTCTCAGTACACAAGAAGTAACTCGCCATCACCTACACTTCATCCGTTCAGGACAAAATTCCCTCTCTCCTGCCACAACCAGTCCACCCACACTCAGGCCACAGCTGACACTGGCTGCTTGGGCCTGAGTCATACTGCAAATGTAACCGCTTCAACACAGGCACAGGAAAAAGTGCAGTTAAGGTGGAAATCATGTACGTCACTGGAAGACACCTCCTAGGACTGCTTAGCCTAGACATAGGGAGGATAAGTGAAGGAAAGAGAAGAAAACCTTAAAAAACTTAATTCAAAGACTCTAAAGCATTTAAATTTGTATCAATTCAGTAATGGAGAAGGGAGGACAAAAAATAATAAAACAGAAATTTAAAGGTCAAGTGCCTAAGTCCAACAGGAAAAGGTAACGAATCTTCCGTATTAACACTGGAAATCATGAGCATCTTACTTACATTAACTGAAAAGACCACCCACAGGTCAAATAGTCACTACAGTATTTTCTGGGTAGAATTTAATTCCCACAAAGTCACATTTCTTATCCAGATTCCAGCTCCTATCAGTACCTTGTGTTTTCATCATAAAACTTTACTTTTCTCATAACGGACGTGTTGTACCAGTCACTGAAGACGATGAGTGAGAGGCCGCTGTCCACGTCCCTCCTCAGCTTGGCGATCTCCTCGGGGAAGTACTCCTCCTCGCTGTCCACCATCAGCAGGGTTCCTGGGGACAGAGGGCCGAGGCCTGAGGAGTTTCATCTCTGAACAACAGAGCAGCAGTTTCAAACACAGCGTTTTACTGGGGTCCATATCTCTAGTTCTCAGCTCCTAATGTTTTGGTTCACGCCCCTGTACCACCTTAAAAGGGGTGAAAAGTAAAGGACCAGGCTCCACAATGCGCAGGGACCAATTAACTGTGGCCTTTGGTTTCCATTTGCAATGCCTAATGTAAAGATTTTTCACTGATTTGAGAAGGAGCAAACCAAGTGCTAGAGCGTCTTTTAACTTAAAAAAATAAAGTACAAATGTCCTAGCCCCCAGTGTGGCAGTTCTGCATTTTAGTTGAACAAGACGACCGTCGTGACCAACCAGGAACGCACGCCATGCTGCAGAGCCCCATTCTGCCCTCCACAAGGACAAGGCACCAGGGAGATGCTCCCTTCGCTGGCCTCTCCTTTACAATCGGATCACCTTTTAAAGACTTAACCAACATGCAACTTCAGCGGAAAGCACGCTTGGGCAACCCATCGCCATTGTTTACCATACTGATTCGCATCAAAGCACGTGAAGGGAGAGCCGAGCACTTCAACAAAGTAGCCCATGCTTCTCAGATGCTGGTACATGTCCCTGAAGTTGGTGTGGATGTGGTCGCCATTCCTGAAAAAGGGAACACCGTGGCATGAGGACCAGCACCCCCTCCTCGTCCTAAGGCCTGCCTAGCAGGAGTTCATCGCCGGGAACCTTCTGTCTCAGAAGTAGGGAAGCAAGAGCACCAGCATGGAAGGCCCGAGTTGGCCTTCGTGTCCTAATTTCTCTGGGTTAGACATAAAAATTGATAATAAAAGAAAACCATGTGCATGGCACATCCTAAAGAAGATAAAAGAAGAAGAAACTGCCAAAGAAATGTTTTCTAACGTGCTCTGAAGCATAACCATAGCAAGCCACATGCACGTAAACTGCTAAGAACCATCTGCATTTGCCAAGCCAGCCTGGCGGGCAGCCAGATGAACGCAGTGATGTTGGAGCAAAGTCACACGGCAAAGGTGGTTGGGAAGGACCGGCGAGGAATGAGGCTGGGTGAAAAAGCCTGCAGGAGTCTGAAGAGGCAGCCACCGGAAAGCTGGATTTAGGTGAAGGTGGTCACTGTAGCCAACATGTGCAGAGTGGCACAAGGGAAGCGAGAACGGCAGCAGTGACACTGGTCAGGAGGCTGCTGATGCCACCAAGAGATGGGGCTAGCTTGGACCAGGGCAAGGACAGAGATGTCACATACAGCAGGACTCGGGTTATAATCTGGAGGTAGAGCTCAGGGGATTTGTGGATTGATTCGAGATGAGAAGGAAGAGAGCAAGCAAGGATGACCTCAACAGTGATTTCATTCTAACTGTAACAAGTTTCAAAGGAGAAATGCAGGGGGTCCTCAGAGCGTGACAAGGGACCTGCCAAGTCTAGAGGTCCTGGAGGTCAGGGCGCCCCGAGATAGTAAGCCACATCGATTCCCCAAACAGGAGTCCCACAGTGGAAGGCTAGGCGGGTGGCAAGCATCTAGGCCTGACAGGTGCTTACCAATCCAAAGGGTCATTTTTCATTCTTAAATTATCCCTGGGGAAATAGCCAGGTGGATAGCGAAGATTGTGGTACTGATCCCAGAGGACTCTCTTGCTTCGAGGAGGAGTAGGAATTATCTTCACCTTAATTGGGAGCTTCACTGTTGAAGTCTGCTCTGCACCATTTTTGGACTGGAAAAATAAAAAAACCCCAGAAACTCAAGTCAGAATCTAGAATACAGGTTTACCAGGGGACAGGGTGGGGACAGGGAATGGTAAGTTAAGGCTTAAAACATACAGGGCTTGTATGTGGAACGCCTGATGGAAAGTTTCAGTAGTGGGTGGTGGTGAGGGTGGCACAACACTGTGAATGCAGTTAACAGCCTGAGTTATAGATCCGAATGTGCTTAAAAGGGGAAATGTTAGATCGTATATGTGGTAACAGAATAAAAAAATTTTTAAAAATCCATAGAACTACATTACACAGTGAACCCTAAAATAAACCACGGACTTTAATTAGTAATATAATTATAAAAATGTGCTATCATCAATTGTAACAAATGTCCCACACCAATGCAAGGTGCTGGTGATAGGGTGGTATAAGGGAATCCTGTCTTTTATGCACAATTGTCCTGTAAACCCACAACTTCTCTGATAAAGGAAAAAAAAAAAAAACCTAAAAAATAAAAAAAAAATGAAAGAAACCTGAAGTGACCCCTTTGCCCAAAAGAAGTCTCTAGGTTTTCTAGTTTAAAAAGTCATTTTTATCAATTTAATCTAAATAATTTGAACACAACTATTTCCAATAGCAACATTCAAGTATCACAGTTAATTCCGTTCAGACTTGTCCTATATTAAGAGTTAAAATTTAAGTTTCTTTATTCCTAAAACCTACCAGAGCTACACTGGATTAAGCCTACATTCCCTTTTAGAACGCGGACTTCTGGTTCCACACTTGCGAGCCTGCCATGACACGGGCATCTCTGCTCTCCTGAACAGCAGAGGGGGAGACCTACCGCCCCTCCCTGAGCTGCCTGCCTTCGGGCCACATCACTCAGCATCTGGACTGCAGGCCCTGGAACCGCTCTAAGCCTGCGCCGCCCCTCCTGGCAGGTGACCGCTGTGTCGGCAGGACCTCACCTCCAGGTCTGCTGGGGAGGCCACGGTGATCATGACATGCCCCTGGGCGATGCCTTCCCACGAAGCTGCCTTCTTGGTTACAGAGATGGAAACGGCCAGGTAGCCTGACCAAGGCCATAACACCGAGGAGTAAGAGAAGGCAACTTCGATGTTGTCTCCATTCTGTGGCAAATAGGGCTGCCACTCGGGCTGTGGGGAGAGAGACATGAGCAGAGCTGAAGTGAAATGCTCAAGGAGAAAATGTTTGGAAATGATATATCATCTCAATTCCTAAATTATCTAAATTGGTTTTTGAGAAATGTTTCATTAATTAAGGTAAAATAAAATTTATATGCAGATAATGAGCAACCTAAAACCAAAATAGTCTATGGGATACCTGGAATATCATCCACTAGAAAAGTCTTTAAAAAGTACTCCAGGGAAGCGGCTGTGGCTCAATCAGTAGGGCTCCCGTTTACCATATGGGAGGCCCTGGGTTCGGTTCCCGGGGCCTCCTGGTGAAGGCAAGCCCGCCCGCACAGCGTGGTTAGCTGACCCAGCGAGCACAAGCAGCAAGGGGGGGATAAATGAATGAATAAATAAAATAAAATCTTAAAAAAAAAAAAAAAAAGTACTCCAAATTTATGGAGTCCTTATTTTCCCAACTTAAAAATAAAGGGGGAGGGGGGGATATACAGTTTGACAAAAACTTTTCCCCTGATTTGAGGACTTACATAAATGAAAAACCTCAGATTTGAGGTTAGCTCTCAATCAGCTGCATGCATAAAGTATCACATAAACTAAAAATTAAATGACAAGGCTGCAAACAGTCCACAATCAAATTCTGAAACTAGTGACTGCACCCAAAGAGGTTTTGGAGAAGCCCAGAGCCAGGGCTGGCTCAGCTGTAGAGGCAGCTGAGCTTTCAGGATCTCCCGGCCTTGGAGAGGGTGGAGAGGGAAGCATGAGGAGAAGAAAGTTAAACGAGTTTTTGCAATCAACCTGTCTTTCCGACTAAGCCGAGTTACTCATTTCCCTCACAAGCCAGATGTCGAGACCGCACTCAGGTGGGTGAGAAGATTAAAAACTATTCTCACGAGGAAGTAAAGGGACGGGATTTCTAATAATGCTCCTCTCATCACAGGTCAGCACATACCACACTCCACAGAGGAGAAAACTAAACAGTTAACAAGCCGTACAGAGGAAAACTAGTGGGGAAGAGAATTAGGATCTTATTCTGTAGCTGGAGGAATAAGTTTCTCATCTTTGCAACAAGTGTAGAAATCACAAAAGATAGTTTCAACTATACGGACATATAAAACTTTTACCCATACCCCCGAACTGTGAAGTCACCACGCTAACGAATACTTAAGCCATGGAAACTAAAAGATAATTCAAAAAGAGGAAATGCAACTGATAAACAAGTTTAGAAAGATGTCTACATCTCACAAATAAGCAAAGATGCAGTAACAAGGTAACCATTTTACCCCCTCTAAATCTAGTATTAAAAGATGTACCATCCAGAAACAACCCAGATATCCATCAATGAAGAATGGCTAAGCAAAATGCGGTATATCCATACAATGGACTATTTTCAATGATAAAAAGTAATGAAGTAGAGTGCATGCTACAACATACATGAACCTTGGAAACATTATGCTAAGAGAAAGAAATCAGATACAAAAAGTCTCATGTTATGATTTCATTTATAGGAAATGTCCAGAATAGACAAACCCAAACATACAGAAATAACATCAGGGGTCTCAAGGGGAAGGGAACGGGGACTAAAATGGGAGGTGACCGCTAAAGAACATGGGGTTTCTTTTTGGGGATGAGGAAATGTTCTGGTATTAGACAGTGGTGATGGTAGCACAACTTTTTGAATATACTAAAAATCGCCAAAAAGCACATTTTTAAAGGGTGAATTTTATGGTATGTGAATTAGATCTCCTTTTAAAAGCTCACAGAATCAAAGAAAAGGATGCAGCACCCACTGCAGGCATGGCAGGGATGGCGCTGTCCTGCTTGGTCCGTCTGGACTGACGGGACACTCAGGAAGCATCAGGATGTGTCAAGAGCCGTAACAGCACTCATGTCCTCTGCCTCAGGACTTCACGTTAGGGAGATAATTCAAAAGCAAAGAAAAGCTTACATGCCAACACACTCAGGGTGATTCAGATTGCAACCCAAACACTGAAAACCACCTAAACGTTCAAGCCAAACGTTGAAATGTTGAGCAACCAGGAAAAAGTACACGCATGCTGTACGTGTGATGACGTTCTTTAAAAATGTTTACAATATGAGAATTGAAAACAACTGACTGCACATCTCTGCCTGCTGCCCAAAGATAACTACAACTAGGTATTTCCGGTAAGTCTTGAAAGAGAAGATTTAAAAGAACAGGGGGAACATCAGTGAGCTGGGGCAGGAAGTGGTGCTTCTATCCTCTGCCACTTCACTACTGTGACAATGTTAACCCATAAGTAGGTAGGAAAAAAGTGATCCAATCGGAATTTAGGGGAGTGGATGTGGCTCAAGCACACCTGCTTCCCACATGGGAGTTCCCGGTGCCTCCTAAAAACAGAACAACAAACAGCAAATAAAGAAAAAACCAACTCAGGGGAGCCGATGTGACTCAGTGGTTGAGTGTCAGCTTCCCACATATGAGGTCCTGGGTTCAATCCCTGGCCTGGGTACCTCAAAACAAAACAAAACAAATTTACAAGAAAGGTCATTCTCTTCCAAACACCAAGGCCCGTTTATGTTCATAATACATAGAGAATTACAAATGGGCCTTTAATTATCAGCGGCAGATGGCAAAGATGAAGATGGAAAGGTGATGAGTTAACTCCGGAGCACAGCTCAAGATGCCACAGGAAGTAGTAGTGAAGAGGTGGTTTCGGTTATGTACACCCTTACTGTGAAAAGAATTTAGGGTCCGATGAATCACCACTCTCATCATCCCCAGTCCCCCAGGCAGGCGGAGAGAACCTTTCTTTTCACCACTTCAGAGGTAAGTGAGGCCTAAAGAAGCTGGGCCGTGTCCAAGACCCCCCACAAAGCCCGAGAGCAAGGCGGAAGGAAGCATCACCTTCTCTACAATTCGTCCTGTGACTCCCATGCCGTTGAGGACCGTGACATTAACAATGGTCGGCATCCCTCCATAGTAGATGGGCTGGGAGCAGTAGGGCCACATGTAGGGACACTCAGTCAGATCTATGTAGCTGGGGCTCAAACTGAAACAGAGAACAGAGCGTTAGAGCAGGATTAGGAAACCGCAACAAGCACACACGGGTACAGGAAAGAGTTCCTGAGAAGGGCCTGCCTGTGCCTCCAGCCTTCTGGGTCTGACACTTGGGTAGTTGTGGCTGCAGAGAAGGGGTCCATGACCAGCCTCCAACAAAACTCTTGGCCTGAGTCTCCAGCAAGCTTCTGTGGGCAAAAACAGGGCCCACGCATTGATACAGCTGGCGGCTGGGGAGGGGCGCGGTCTGCACGAGCTCCCAGCAAGCGGGAGAGGCAGAGGAAGCCCGAGCCTGGGTTTCTGCCGGCTTTGCTGACGTGCCTTTTCTCCTTATGATCTGGCTGTGGTTCCTGGCTGGGCCCTGTAACTACACACTGATCCCTGGGAGACCTCGGAGAGAAGCATGAACCTAGGGGTGGGGTTGGGACCCCTGCACCAGTGGCACCACAGTGGTGATATAAGTGCCCCCACAATCTTGTTTCCCCTCCTGCTGAACTGACCATGTCCTGGGACAGCA
The DNA here is from genome assembly GCA_026826555.1 of Tolypeutes matacus. NCBI lineage: Eukaryota > Metazoa > Chordata > Mammalia > Cingulata > Chlamyphoridae > Tolypeutes > Tolypeutes matacus. Next base: position 4,245,757 of record JAKSZT010010873.1, on the reverse strand, counting down.
TCAGCCCCAGAGCTGCATCGGTGAGAAGCCCTGCAGGAGACGAGCGCTTCACACTGGACATGGCCCCAAGACAGCCCCCGAAAAAAGAACAACAGGCACTCCTGCACCTGCGGGGGAGGCAGCACCTCCTTCAGGGGTATGCAACTCTGCTCAGCTGCTTAATCTTATTAAGGATTTCCAGCCTACTTTAATCATCAACTAAACAAAGAGTACTTTATATTAATTCACTTTAACAGAGATTTATCTGAGCCAACTGGATTAGCTTAGTACATGTTGATTGTAACTGTCCATGAAAATCGAAATATCTCTAAAGATAGTCTGATTTCAAACAGATGCAGTGATTTAGAATAGATACTACCTAGTTTCCAAAACGGTAAGTGGATTATGATTATCTCCACAGATGCTGACAAAGCCTTATACAAAACTCAATGCCCATTCCTGACAAAAAAACCCTCAAGGATACAGCAACTGAGGGATAATCTCTTACCATGATGAAACAGACACTTTAGTCCTAAAGCCAGTATCTTATCTGATGGGGAAACCCAAGAGGCATTTCTGCCAGGAAACAGTATAAAGATGCTCACTGTCTCCACTACTATGGAACATCAGCCAGTACAAGTGGACAAAAAATATATATTAAAAGCATAAGAACTGGTAAAGAAGTAGTAAAGCCATCTCTATTTCCACATGACATGTTAATATATCTGGTAAACTCTAGACAATCAATAATAAAATGGACGAATAATAATTCAGTAAGCAGGACATTAACATACAGAAATCAATCAGCCTGTATATGTTACTAGAATAACACTTAATAGAAAACAAAGAACAAAGTTAAAAAAAGTTTAAACCACTAAAATTACTAATCAAGGTAAGTTATATATCAGCTAGATACTGCAGCCTTACAAATTTTAGCACAGAATTTGCCTTGATTTTTTATTTTATTTGTAAAACAAATGTTTACTGAGGGCCCTCTATGTCCCAGGACCTGTTTTAGTATGGTAAGACAGTAAATAACACAGACAAAATTGTAAAAAATTACATACTGCATGAATCTATTTATACGAAATGTCCAGAAAAGGCAGATTTATATATACAGAAAGCAGATTAGTGGTTGTCTGGGGCTGGTCGGAGCCAAGGTTAACTGCAAAGGAGCAGAAGGCATCTTACATGGAAGATGAGTGTGTTCTAAATGTGGACTGGGGTGATATGCACACAGCTCTGTAAACTTACTGAAAATCATTGAATAATTTATTTTAAATGGGTGGATTTATGGTATGGAAATTATACCTCAATAGTGTTTAGAAAAATAACTTAATAAAAACAACCCTCCCCCAAAAAAGAAATCAATCAACAAGTTAGAGGATATAATAGTAGAGAAAATCCCCGGTGTAAGAGCAGTAAGCAGGTTAAATACTTAGGAATATACCTAACCAGAACCAAGTAAAACCTAAAGGAAGAAAACTGCAAAATCCTTCTGGAAGACACAAAACTATACTTGGGCAAACAGAAAGGTACCCCTGTTCTTGGGAAGAATGACTCACCATTATAAAGGTATCAGCAGTTCTACTTCAGTTCATTTAAAATTTAATGCAATCCTGATAAAAAATACCCACCAGCTTTTTCATGGAATTATATATAAGTAGATACTAAAGTTCACAGGAATTACATTCAAGAATAGCCAGGAAAACACTGAAAAAGAAAAAAATTACAAGGAGACGTAGTCCTACTAGACATTAAAAACATGTTGTAAGTCTGTAAGTAAAGCGGTGTGGTGCTGTGGCAGGGACAGAAAGAGTGGTGGAAGGGAGCAGAAAGTCCAGAGACAGGCCCGGATACAGATGACAATGTCGTATATGATGAAGACAGCATCCCAAACAAGTGGAGCAAGGATGGGTTTCTACACACGTGGTGCTGGAGCAGCTAGGTGGCCACCTGCATAAGATAAAATTAGAGCCGTAATTCACACCATCCTCAACCCAGTCCAGGTGGATCAGGGAATCTCAGTGTAAATAAAAGATGCTACCAAGTACTAGAAGAAACCCTGGGAATCTCTCTTAACTTCAGTACACAGAGAGGCTTTCTGTGACTCGAAATCCAGAGGCAACAACAACACAAAGATTGACAAGTTTGACTACATTTAAAAAATCTTTTTCTGTGGTAAAAAAATACCTTAGTCAAAAAACAACCAACAAATTGGAAGAAAATATCTGCCAAGTATATCCCTGACAAAGGGCTAATATCCCTAATAAATAGAATACTCTTAAAAATAGAGAAAAAGACATGAACAGACAATTCAAAAGAAAAATATAAAAATGGCCCTTAAGCAGAGGAAAAGTATTCAAATGGACTTATAATTAGAGAAATGCAAATTAAAACAACACTGAGATACCATTTCTCAGCTATATGCCTGGTGAAGAGTAAAAAGTATGACAGCACGTCCTGTTGGCAAGGCCATGGGGATACAGATGCTCCATTATCCTCTGGAGGGGAATGTGACAATACCTAGCAAAACTACCTCCACACTCAACTGACCCAGGAAGTCCATTCTAGGTGTATTCTGAGGATACCCCTCCAGCAAAACTACAACACATGGGCACAAGTTATTCACTGTAGCAGCTTATAATTGCAACATATTAAAAACAACTGCAGCACCCACAGAGCTGAGAGCGCTGACTCAAGCAGGAGCCCCTCAACAACACCGTGCAGCCTGGAGGAGGAGGAGGAAACTCTCCAAGACCAGGCAGGGCGTGGGCTCCGGGATGCTGTTAAGGGAAAAAAGCAAAGCACAAGAAAATACAGTAATGCTATAATGTAAGAAAGGGGACCTAAGAAAACACACAAGTTACCTGCTTGTTTGTACAAAAGAAATACAGGAAGAATAAACCAAAAAGCAAGGCGGTTGTCAACTTGGCGCAGGTGGGAACGGGGTGGGTGGGGTGGGGCACTTCTTGGGCTACACTCTTTAGTGTAGTTCTGACTTTAGCACTGTGGCCATGTTTCACAGACCCAATAAGTAAAAAAAATAGTTAAATTCAACCAGGATGTGGAGGAATCCAAAAAGGCACAAACACTGCAAATTAACCCAACTGCATTACAAGCAAACAAAAAACCCACAGCAGTGGGCTGGGGGAGAAAAGAAGAACCCTGAGGAACTTTGGAAAACTGTGTGACTTTATTCCGTAAGGCAAAGAAAGAAAGAACTATATAAAAATATTGTACTCAGATTAGTACATTTCTTTCTCACGAGGGTATGGGTTAGTTCTAAAACATGAGGACTTGGTGGACTGAGCAAACAAGGACACAAGGTAGCTCATCAGAGCCAGGTTTCTCACTGTTGGAGAAAGGCATCAGGAGCAGGGAAGGGGGGGAGGCAGGAACCCTGTGGTGTCAGAGGAAATCGAGATGCCATATGCACTCGTGGTTTCAATCCATGTACATATGGATGGACAGATACAGAAACAGGCAGAGACAAATGAGTGTGTGCACACGTACATGTCCTAGCTCCCGCTGAAAGGGCCTAAAACATCTACAGCACAACTCCGAGCACACCAAGAGCCCAGATTTTGGCTCCTAGAACATCATTCTCCCACTAAAGGAACCACGACTGCTTGGAGAAAGGCCTGATACCAAGGCTGAGGCAAGGAACTGCACGATGGACTCTCCTGAGGTACCCCCAGAAAGTATGGAGACGTGTTGGAAAGACAGAGAAGCCAGCTATAAGGAACTCCCAATGGCCAGATATGGGACAACCTGAGCAAGAAAATAAACAATGATATTAATGTATAAATTATAACCTATAGAATAATATAAATATCCATATTTTTACACAGAAATAAATCAATGTATAAATAAGTGAGTGGGAGAAAAAGACAATTCCTCCTCAAAGCAAATTTCCGGAATGGACACAGAAAATCACCATGTGGCGGACTCCACAGTAATAAACACGGCAGGCAAGAACCAGCAACGGCCGCACACGAGTGAGTGCGGCCTTGCCCCCAAGGCTCCACACCAGACACCTGGCAGCTGCCAAATGGAGACTAATGCTGCAGATGCCGCCGGCAGCCTTGGCCTGCACTGCTCAGATCTCCAGCTGCGGGACAGGTGACTGGTGCCTGGCACCTCCAGTCACCATTCCTCCAGATGCACCACCAAGTCCACCACGTCCATGCCAAGGCCACACTTCCCCTGGGCTGCTCCCAGCCACCGAGGGAGCACGGTGGGGGCAGAAGTGCAAGCTTGCACCTGAAGCCCATGCGCCTCTGCTAAAGGGTAACTCTGGCTCAAGGACTCCCACCGTGGCCTGAGACTCTTCACCCCAGCCCCCTTCCCCAGGGTCAGACCTGCCTCGCAGCCCTGAAGCTCTTCCTTAGACTCAAGCTCCCTTCATTCTTCATAGGTAGTTCCTCCCCCAAATAAATCTCTCACACACTGAGCCCATCTCAGCATCTGTTCTTGGAGATTCCGAACTGACACACCACCTTAACCAAATGACCAAAATGAACATCACCAGACAAAGAAAAACTGAGGACCTTGGCAGACTGAAAAAGACAAGGAGACACGACAACTAAAGGCAACGTGGGTTGCTAGACAGGATCCCAGCTCAGGAAAAGGACATTAGTGGGACAACGGGTAAAATCTGAGTAAGGTCTGTAGCTCAGTTAACAGTATTTTATCAACATTAACTTCCAGGTTTTGATACTTGCATCAGGCTGATGTAAGAGGTTGGCATTAGGGAAAACTGAGTGAAGGGCATAGGGGTCCTCGTGTATGATTACTGCAACTTTCTTCTAAACATAACATTTCAAAATAATAAGGAAAAAAAATCTTGCCCAAAATATGTGTCCTTAAACTAGCCTTCAGAAAACATTGCATAAACCCAAGTGGAGGGTCCATCTACAAAATAAACGTCCAGGACTCTTCAAAGATGTCAGAGTCATGAATGACACAAAAGGACCACTGTGTCCAAGACTGGAGAAGACCCCGAACACACATGAAGCTGGGGCACCTGGACCCCAGTGGCAGAAGGTCCCGAGTGGGAGCACCGAAGGCTGATTCCAGCACAGAACCAGTGCCGACGTCCTGGTTTTAACAGTTGCACTGGGGCCGCATTACAGGAGCCTGGGTGGAAGGTCTAACAAAAACTCACTAGGCTTATGCTTGCAAAATTTCTGGAAATCTAAAATTACTGCTAAAGAAAAAGTTTTTAAAAGTAAAAAAAAGAAAAAAGGAGCTCATGATTTAACCATTCATGTCAAAAATGAAAGGACGTCAGGACGAATCCAGGCAGCCAGTACCACAGAAGCAGCAGCAGCATGAGCTCTCCCTGACCCTGGGGGCTGGGTGAGGAGCCCGAGCTTCTGTCCCGGGCTCACATTCTGCACAGACGGAGCACCACCCTCGGATCCCAGGAGGAAGAGAAGGGCCAACATGACAGCGAAGCATACGGACCTGGCCTGCGGCTTGTAGCTGTTGAGGATCTGATAGGCTCTCAGGAGATCGAGCTTGCCGTGTCCTTGCTCAAACATATTGACACCAGGGAGCCTGCGGGCGGACGCGATCAGGGCCTGCTTCATGCTGGCAGGGTTCACCAGTTCCCGCTTCTGGACCGTGCTGGGAGGAAAGCACATGTTTGCTCATTTTCTCTCAGTAGAAGAATGAAGACCAGACCCTCCCTCACCTGCAAGGTGCAGGCACGTGCCCTTCAGCCTCATCTGGCAGCTAATGGGGGCATCAATGCGAGGTGAGAAGGAGCACATGCTCACTGCCGTACCTGCCTCAGAACTGACCACTGAGGAACCTTCCATATGGCTTCCTGGAACAATGATTTATGGGGCTCATGCCTGTTTCCTCTAAAGTTAGCAGCAACTCTCAGCTAAATCGACCACACAGGCTGTAGGAGGCAAGAACATTTAAGGGTGACTGGCTTGCCCGGGGAGGGAAGGCCTGCTGGGATGGAGGCTGACTGGGAGAAGCAAAGCCAAACAGATGGATTCCAGGGAGGGAGCTCGATACAGGATGGGTGAAGGCACAGGGGAGAGAGAACAGCCCAGAGCCTCCAGGGTCAAACTGGCCTTCTTTCCAGATCTGGAGGCCCGAGGGCAAGAAGGCCCAAGTCCAGTCTGCACTAGAGCAGCGCAGACCTGAGGCCGCCTGAGCTTCACCATCAGGATGCATCTGGACAACCATCAGCACACAGCACTACTTGGCGAGGAACCTGGGGACTTAGCATTACCAACTGCTTAAGAACACAGCGCCAAGACCTTCACTTTTGTATATCTATGTATTATAAGGACAAGTAAATTTTAATCCCTAAATGCAGGCAAAAAGTCCCAAAGGCAAAGAAGGGAAAACGTACTCTCCTAAGTTGCTAAATGTTTTTCTAGGGCAGTGGGTGGTCTGGGCATTTAGGCAGGTTTTCTAACAGGTCTAGACGGCATATCTAACATAAAGAGAAGAGAAGAACAAGTGGGACTGATTCTTAATGACAGAATAAAAGAAGAGCTAAAAGCTCGGCTACAGGTCAACAATCTTCCCCCTTCCTGCCTATACAAAATTAAAAGTGAGGTTCTATTTTCTTCCAGAGGGCTGGAAGTTGGGGCGCTGAGGACGCTCTTCCTTGTTGCTGAGCATCTATTGCAGGGGTTCTTGATTTCAGGGTTCTGTGAGCCTGAATTGAAAAAATTGACTTATCATCTTTATTTTCTCTGACCTCTAACTGAAATCTAGCATTTCCTTCACTAATGAATGTTTGCAATAAATTAATTACAGTAGTATTCATTTTGCCTGACTAGCAAAGGGGTCCGTGGAACAAAAAAAGGTTAAGAACCCTTGATCTATTGTGAGCTGTTTGTCAAGCCACAGAACTATCACAATGACATTTTTATCTGCTGCAGAGAAATGAGGAGTGCTAAAGGCTTCCTTGACACTGAAAATACCTGTACTTAGAGATGCCTATGGGAATGAAAACTGCAACCTCATCTTCCCCACTCACCTGCCAGGCTCGGTGGTGAGGCCTGAAAGCTCATTACCTGCTAACAATCACGGCAAATGGGAGGCCTGAACCACGATTTTCAGTTTTCATACTTAACAAGAAGCAGACACCCTACCTACTTCTCTCCACCAGGTTGATCTAAGAGCAAAAGTGAATCAGGTGCCAGCACAGTCTGACTTCCCTTCTTGTCTTTTTTTTTTTCACTTCATATAAACGTGAAAAAGACAGATACTTTTCCCAACAAGCAGATGTTTATTCTCCAGCTAGATTACTCTGGCCAATTGCAACACTTTTAAGAATTTGGCTTTAACTATAAAGAACGGATGGGAAAGAGGCCAGAGCTAGAAACCAACCTTCATCAAGAAACAAAGGAATCTCTGACATTAGAAGCTAAAACCAACATAAATTTATTTTTAAAGAGAATTTTAAATATAAAAACATTTAATAACATTTGCTCATTTTTAATTTAAGTCGAAATTAACTTGGAATATAAAACTTCCAAATATACAGTTTTGGGTGTTAATGCCACACAAAAGCTCAACTAAAGCCTCAGAGACAAAAAAGATTTGGGGGAAATACTGTGACAAAATAAACGCTAGTTTGAGAGACACTTTTATAACTCTTTGACTATGACAATGTGGCCCATCAAACTGAAAGCCAAAGCAAGTGTGTTTCAATCCCAGTTCTACAACCTTTAAGAGATTGGCAGTCTTCGGGTTTCATTATTTGCAGAATTAATGGCTGCTCACTAAGCTCTATCCCAACTATATACAGGATTCAATGAGGCAAAGAGGGTAAATAAATTACAAAGAGAAACTTGCCTTTCATCAAGGAGCGGGGACTGACTGGTTTGGCATCTCCTTAGCTAACAGATTAAATGGAGGATATGGAAAGGAAAATACCTTACTTTTTTCCCTCCCAGATGAAAACATCTGTCTGCCTATACCAACCACTATTCAATCACATATACAGTATATTAAACATATAAGAAAGAACTCAAATATGAAATAAAAACAGTAACAGGTAGTTTACCTCGAGTTGTGCTTTATGGCTTAAAGTTCACAAAGTGAGCTCACATGTATTTTAAATATTGCTCACAGCAATCCTATATGAAAGAAGGGCTCCTTACCTCTTCCAAAGAGAAAAGGAAACAGAGTCGGAGCAAGGCTCTCTGGTGTGCCGAAATGCACGAGCCTAACTAGTGGCAGGGGCAGGACTCGACTCTCGGCCTCAGGCCCCAGGTGACCTACCCTGATGCTGGAGTCCGTCTCTGCTGAGTGACACTCACCTTACTAATAAGGTGACAGCACCTGCCACCACTGGAGAAGCGACACTGGTTCCAGAGAGGGCCCGGCAACCCCCTTTCACACCGGAACCCCTCACTCCAGCACCGTAGGTGACAATGTCAGGCTTCACACGGCCATAACCTCCTGGCAGCTCCTGTGGATAGAAGCAGCCAGTCTCTCTCCCATCACACACGCTGACACACTGCTACGTGTAGTTAAGAGAGATAAAACCAGGCCATAGCCATGGGTCATTTAAACAGGGCATTAGCTTAGAGAGGTACTGGCTATAGTTGGAAAAACCTATTTTCCATGTTTGATGATAACACAGAAAATAAAATTCTTTTTGGTATGTTTTACAAGTAACAGTATACCAGCAAGGCCATAAGGCAATTAAAAAGCTAATATTTTTATTTTGCTAAGATGCAAGTCTAGAAACTGGAAATGGAACTTATCACTAAGACCAGCAACTGGAAACTGATTTATCACTAGGTAAATTGGAAATCAGAACTATGTTAGAAAAATTAGAAAAGAAAGAAACATGTTTCTGACAAGGAAAAAAGTTCATGCCATAACTGAATATTTCAAATTGACACAAAAGGAGAAATAAAAAACCATCTAGAGGAGTTACGATGATCGTACGAGTAATCTAGGAGAAGGTTTTAATTGAGGATTATCCAAAGCTTCCTGGAAATTTGGGCCAAAGGAGAATTACAATGGGCTCTTATATTCTGTCAGATAAAAGTATACCAATTTAAAGGAAAAAGTCTTTTCTGGTCATCAAATATAAAAGGAATTTGGATCCACATATGTGGGACACTGAGCAAATATTTCTTCAACTGCAGCTCTCAAGGCGACTCAGGAACATTTCCCAAAAGGCCATTAGCAAACAGGCCTTTGATGAAGGCCAAGGGCATGCCATTCCTTCATAATTCAGTGAAGGTATTTACACAAGGAGCTGGGCATTGTTTCCTGGTATTTGACAGTACAAAGAAAATGCTTGGCAAGCACAGATGGATACACAACATATCCCTGGGGGCTGGCTTTCTCCAGGAGGGGGTCCACTAGACCGCGGCATCAACGTGAGGCGGTGGCATCTGCATGCATGAGGCGGGGGCCCTGGTGGGGCTGACCACCTGCTTTAGGCCACAGACAAGGCACTGGAGAGTCGATAGAGCCATGGTCTCAGGGCGCCAAAGGAAGGCCACCCTGCCAGGCGGACTGTGGGTGTGCAAATGCCCACTGCGGCTTCGGGAAGTTCAGAACCTTTCCTGCGACTCACTCCTGAGGCCTTAGAGCCCGGCAGGTGGCAAGTGAGGGCACAAGAGAGGACGTGATCCTGGAGTCCGCCAGGGGCCATGCGCCCTGCAGCCACCTCCAGCATCAAAGCACTGCCCCCAGAGCACCTAATTTTGAACTAAACTCTGTTCTGACGGGTAAAGCAGGATGAATCAGCCGCACATCAATCCCAAGTAGCTGAAAGCAAGCCGTCAGAGTTATTTAGATTTTGTCCAGTTAAACATAATCATTTCTGTTGTAGCAGAGTTGACATTAAGCTGTTCTTGCTGGCTTCCTCTGCTTCTTCAGGCCAATACTGCTCAGCTTTCAGATTTGTGGACAGCAAAACCTTCTCACTAGCAAGGAGAAGGAATGCCTACCTTCCTACTAATTAGAACAAGCAGGCATGAATCCAAAACACCTACAAAGTCAGTTATTCAGAAATAAGTTAAAAACTAGAACTAGGAAAGACCCCGCTTTCCCCCATCTGCAGGCGGCCCCTGTCCTTCTGGCTGGCTCTGGGCTCGTGGTGGTGAAATGGCAGGTGTGGAGGGTCCAAATCTCCTGCCTCACGGCTGGGCACCCAATCTGTGAACGTGACCGTCGAGCAGCCTTCTGAGAAGCTTTTCTACGTGTGTTTTCATAAACACCCTTAAACAAACGATACCAAGTGGCACATTAGACTAATAAAGAAAAGCTCACCCAGGTTGTCATTCCCCTAGAAGAAAAGCGGGCGATGTTATCTTCAAAGTCAATACCTCCTACTCCAATCACATCCATTTGATCAGCAGGGTTATTCAGAGTGCTAAATGGAGGCACAGAAAAACAGGAAAAGAGAAATCATGCAAAATGAGTAACTCAAATAAAGGCAAACACCCCGCAGAGAAACCTAAGACTTTATCAGGTTCCTTCTGCGACTAGACTTCTGCAGCAGTGGTGGACTGACCGATATTTCTAGAAACACTGCCTCCTAGCTGTCCTGTCACCTTTGTGCCGTGCTCACAGGATTGCCTCCCACCTGCAACACCGGCCTTTCCTCCCCTCCTCTCCAGCTTATCATCCTCTGGCAATGCTCAAGACTCACTCTTCCCCTCACTACTCCAGGCTCAAGGCTCTCCCTGTTCTCTGAACCCCACGAGGCTCAACACTCTCACGATGAGTCACCTAATCACACATTCTCTTAACACTCCAAGAGTTTCAAGTGTGCTCCTGGGAAGGCTCCGTATTCGCCGCCGCGTCCGACATGGTCAGGAGGTAGACAGGAAGTGACAAGGGCTGGGCCCTGAACAGACATAAGAGAGGGAAGAAGAAGCTGATGTGCATTTTTGCAGAGGGTTCTTCCCGGGAACTGTGAGAATGGCTGTAATTATTCTGTAATATTGAGCTCCTTGGAGGAAAGACAAGGAATGGCAAGTAAAAACCATGCCATTCTCTTCAGTACCTCAGATGCACTGGATTTGCAAAAAAAAATAGTGAAATGAATAACGACAAAACTGTTTAAACTATAAAAGGTAAGTCAAGATGAAGCTGAACCATTTAAAAGTTTGAAACAATCAGTTATGAAACTGATTTCTATCTGCATTTCTGAACCTTATCTATGATGGCTTTGTGACTCAAAGACTACCCTTTGGCAAATCAATAATGACAAGTGATCCCAAGTGGCTTAGCAGGTATTAGCAGCAAGACATCTAGTGCTTATTTTAACCAAGTACTTCAGATCACACTGGGTCTAGAACAGCACTGCTTTCTTCACTCACTGGCCACCAACATACTACCAGGTTATTATGCAGAGGTACCCACAAGTATTTTTGCTTGGCCAATGATGAAATTTTATAAATTGATTTCCATGAATTCAAGAAGCAGAAATAAGTACAGAAGTTGCTGACAGAACTTCTCACTGAAGCTGATACAAAAAAAAATGCCACATTCCCACCCTCTATCTGGCAATCCCTATAATTTTCAGTGTGCTTTGAAACCATAAAAATAAGGGAAATTGTAAAGATGGACGGGCCTCCAGAGAAAGCGGTCGTTACGGGCCCTGAGAAGGAAAGCTGCAGTTGAGTTTCGTTGGCACCACAAAGCCTCAGAGGGTCAAGGGTGAGGACCAGAGAAAAAACCCTGTCCTGGGGCCCCTGTGGGGGTGGGCACATTGTTTCCAGAGCTGTTAAGAGTGGGACTGTGTCCCCCAAGAGATCCAGTAAAGTCCTCGCCCCAGGAGCTCAGAACAAGACCTAATTTGCATACACAGCCAAACTCTCAGTAGTGAAAGTTTCAAAAATTCACTCCTGTGGATCCTTTCTTAGGAAAATATTAGAGGATATGCTCCAACAAAATGGGAGAGTAAACAAGAACAAAGAGATCATGTGATCTAGAACACAGGGCACCTAACAAAGGGAAGAAGCAAAGGAAATTCCTAGGATGATGATAAAAAGAGACCCAGCATGATGGCATAGCAAGCCCAGAGGAGTCAGTTCAGAATGGAGCTCCAAAAAGGAGGTTTTGTTGGGGGGAAATGAAACTGTGTTTGACCATTTGGAAAACTGTATTGAAAGGGATTTTTATAGCTGTGTTAGAGAACTTGGGAAGAATTAGAGACAAATATATCAAAAACTAAACCAAAAGACAGTCAAGTATTAAAAGTTGTATTATTACTTATATAATAATAATAAAAGGACCCACAGACTAACAAATCATAGTAACCACTGGACATTGATTAAACAGAAATTGTGAGAAAGGTTGGTGTTAAAATGCTAAGTTTTGGGGGCGGATGTGGCTCAAATGGTTGGGCATCCGTCTCCCATGTGGAGGGACCTGGGTTCGATCCCTGGGACCTCCCAGTAAAATAAAGAAAAATATAGAAGGCACGCGGGCTGCCAGGGTGTGTGCATGGGCATGCCACCAGGCCCCACCAAGCCACGTAGCAAGATGATGATGTAACAGGAAGGAGACACAAGGGAGAGCCAAGACAAGACGTGCCAAAAAACCAGGAACTGGGCTGGCGCAGGTGGCAGAATGCCTCTCTCCCACATCGGAGGTTCCCAGGATCGAATCCCGGTGAAGACAGGAGGAGAAGGATGAGAAGAGAGGGCAGGAAACAGACACAGAGAATTGCCAGCGAATGGACACACACACACACACACACACACACACAAAAACAGCAAAAAAATGGGGGGGGGTGCGGCTTAAAATGGATAAAAGTAAAAATAAATCTTTGAAAAAAAAAAAGACCTTATTTGGAAACAGGGTGCTGCCGATGGAGTTAGTCAAGATGGGGTCACCCGGGAGGAGTAGGGCAGGCCCTTCACCCAACAGGACCCACTGTCCTTAGAAGAGGGGAAGAGACCCACAGGGGAGAAGGCCATGCGAAGACAGAGGCAGAGACTGGAGTGGTGCAGGCCTGAGCCCAGGGTGGCCAGCGACGGCCAGAAGCTGGAAAAGGGAAAGGAGCCTCCCCGAGAGGCATGGGAGCGAGCACGACCCTGCAGACACCTTGATTTGGGACTCCTGGCCTCCAGAGCTGAGTGAGTCAGTCTCTGCTGTTTTAAGCCGGCCAGTCTGTGGCACTCTGTCACAGCAGCCCCTGGAAATGGAGACAGGAGCTGACAGCCCAGCACCAGCGGAGACTGGCTAAGCTCTCGGAGCGTGTCATTCCTCTGGCGAGCACCAGGGGCAGGCGCGCCGATGCCCCAGCAGTAAAATGGTCACCCCCGGCCGAGCTGCGGCCTTCCCCTCAACGGCTTTCTCCTTCCATACAGTACACACCAACAACTACCTGATCAGCAGCTGGCAAGTGCAACTGGCCAGAAATGGCCCAGGAATCAGCAGGGAGACGGGGTGAGTGACAAAGCAGTCAGAAGAGCACGAGAGAGCTGGTCACCACGACGCAGAGACAGGAAAGAAAGGCACGCCACGAGGGCCGACTGCAGGAGCAGCATCTGGAGATGGAAACAAGCAGGTTGCTACAGGGAGACTGAGGAGGAGATCAGATCTGAGAAGATGTGCAAGGGGCGTGGAACACCACGCTGAAGCGACCGACTGAGGCTAGAAGAGGGAGTGGCAAAGGGCAGCGTGAGGGCCACACCTGGCCCGCACCTGTTTCTGTGAATAACGCACCTGCTTATTGTCTGTGGTACTACAACAGCTGCACCGAGCAGCTGCAACACAGACCCTTACATGCCCACTCTGGGCTACAATACCGAGGACCCTGAAGACCTGCAAGAGATATTTGAATTTGACCTATTAGGCAACAATAAGCCAGTGAAGATCCTTAAATAAGGAAACTGCCAAAAAGTATATTTTAACAGTAGAAATACAGGGAAAAAAAAGGAATGAAAATTGGGATCTCTAACCCGACAAAAATTATCTGTGAGTCAGAGACAGATGTTTTTTGTCTCATGTGCTTTAACATGCCACACCTTTTCCGTGTCTCACACACAGTGGGTCTCAATATATACTGCGGGATCCATTCATCTCTTAACAGGTTTACCTTCCTGATTGATGATGGGGGAAAAAAGTAATTAGAAGAGAAACTTTAAGCTTCTAAATTACTACTTACAGCAAACCAACCAAAAAACTCAGAAACAAGTTCATTATATAGTCTCTCTACTGTTAAATATACTGAAAGTCTCCAGAACACAGCTTTACACGCAGATAGACAGGCACAGATAGCTCCACAGGCAAGGACAACAACTCCTCAATTGTTTTAGGAAAAGCCACCCTGAAGGTCACAGCCTTGTGGGGCTACTCACCCATAAAGAGGCCCGTCGTTGCCAATTGCAGAAACCATGATGACATTGTTTGCTGTTAACTCCCACACCTACAAAACCAGAGAACACGTGCTTAGGAAGTCACTCCACTTTTAAAGAATAAACGCATACTTGTCCCCCAAAACCACAACTTCCAAAAATAGTCCTAAAAAAACAATCGAGGGGTTTCCGGGAAGGTGGCGGACTAGTAAGACACGGGAATCTCTTCTCCAGAAAAATAGCTAGAGGACAAGCTGAAACAGCCCCGAAAAAGATCTTCTAGGGTTTAGGACAGCAGGTGAAGGCTGCACACCACCCAGAGGAGAGAGGGACAGAAGAGGGAAATGGTGACAACAGAACCGTGAGTTGCAAGTAGCAGCTTCTGCTGCTGCCAGCACCCTCCCCCACACTCTTCAGAATTCTGGGGCCCCTGGGCCTGCGACCACAGACAAAGGGAGGCTTCAGGGATCTGCCACTCCCGGAAAGGGGAGAGGGAGGGACACAGCCTTAGGCTGACTCAGGTTCTGACCTGAAATTTGGGCTGCGGAGCCCCACGGACCCTTCCACACGGCGGTTTGCCCTGGGAGCCTGGAAAGGACTGGAGAAATCCGACCCTCCCAACCTCCCTCTCTTCTAGCCTGGACTAATTGTTGAGGACACCATGGGAGAGGGGAGAGAGCCTGGGGCTGACCCTGCTTTGGACTCCCAGGTTTGGTCTGCCCTGTCCCCAGAGCCCTTCCAGGCTGGGTGGGGCTGCGCCATTGTTTGCCTTGGAGCCTGCAAGAGGCTAAAGATATACAAACCTCCCAATCTCCTCCTCTACTAACAGGGACTGATTGTTGAGGACTCAGAAGGGAGTGGAAATATTTCCCAGCTGGGAAAAGGGGGGCGCTACGAGAGAAGTCTGGAGAACTGTCTCAGAAAGTTTGAATCACAGGGCTCCTAGCCCCCAGACAGGAAGCTCTATCACATTGATCTGGTCTGTGTCACAACAAATACGCTCCGACCAGGCATTGAATTGAGAGCTGCCAACAAACGCCATCTCCTGGCAGACCAAGGAAGTGCACATAAGAAAATTAATAAGTAAGAGAGGCTTTTCCTGGCCTCTATAGCCTCCCTGCCCAAGGCCCTAGGAAACGACTCTACAACCAATTACTGGGTCCAGTGCCCAGTTTTGAGCAACCAGCAGAACAATCCTAACAATCAAGGTTGAGCCAAAAATCAAAGAGCGGTGGTAACTCACAGCCTCCTGCCACTAAAACCCCATAAAAGAGAAAGAAACAGAGCATCTAAGTAAAATTCAAACTAACCAGATGCCTAAGCACCAGCAAAAAATTACGGGCCATACTAAGAAAATAGAAGACATGGCCCAAGAAAAGGAATACAGCAAAGTCCCAGAAGAGATGCAGAATTTTTTTTTTTTTTTTTAAAGATTTTATTTATTTATTTATTCATTTATCCCCCCCCTTGCTGCTTGTGCTTGCTGGGTCAGCTAACCGCACCGTGTGGGCGGGCTTGCCTTCACCAGGAGGCCCCGGGAACCGAACCCAGGGCCTCCCATATGGTAAACGGGAGCCCTACGGATTGAGCCACAGATGCTTCCCGAGATGCAGAATTTGAGAGAACTAATCAGTGAGATGAGCACACATTTCCAAAATCAAATTAATGAGTTGAAAGAGAATATAGTTAAAGAGATCAATGACATCAAGAAGTCATTGCGCAAACGTAAAGAAGAATTTGAAATCATGAACAGAAAAGTAACGGAGTTCATGGGAATGAAAGACACAATAGGTGAAGTCAAAAATACATTTGAAGCATACAACAGCAGACTCGAAATGATAGAAGAAAGAATAAGTGATACTGAAGACAGAGCAGCTAAAATTGAAGAGAGAAAAGAACAGAGAGAGAAAAGAATGGAAAAAATTGAGCAGGGACTCAGAGAGTTGAATGACAACACAAAACGCAAGAACATACATGTCATGGGAGTTCCAGAAGGAGAAGAGAAAGGAAAAGGGGCAGAAAGAGTATTTGAGGAAATAATAGCTGAAAATTTCCCAACTCTCACGAAAGAAATGAACTTACATGTCCAAGAAGCACACCGTACCCCAATAAGAATAAATCCTAATAGACCTATGCCAAGACACATATTATTCAGAATGTCAAATGTAAAAGATAAAGAGAAAATTCTCAGAGCAGCAAGAGAAGCAAACGATCATGTACAAAGGACATCCAGTAAGACTTTGTGCAGATTTCTCTTCAGAAACCATGGAGGCGAGAAGACAGTGGTATGATACAATTAGGAAACTGAAAGAGAAAAACTGCCAGCCGAGAATTCTTTATCCAGCAAAACTGTCCTTCAAATATGAAGGTGAATATAAAGTATTCACAAACAAACAGAAACTAAGAGAGCTTGCAAAAAAGAATCCACCTTTGCAGGAAATATTAAAGGAAGCCTTAGAACCTGAAAGAAAAAGACAGGAGAGAAACGCTTGGAGGAGAGTATAGAAGAAAGAAAAGCAGAAAGGATAACCAAAAGAGTAAAAAAGAAAGACAAAAATAAGATGACATATGAAAACCAAAGAATAAAATGGAGGAAATAAATAGTGCATTTTCAGTAATATCATTGAATGTGAATGGATTAAATTCCCCAATCAAAAGATACAGGCTGACAGAATGGATTAAAAAACATGAGCCATCCATATGCTGCTTACAAGAAACTCACCTCAGACACAAGGATACAAGCCGGCTGAAAGTAAACAGTTGGAAAAAGATAATCCATGCGAATAGTAAACAGAAAAGAGCAGGGGTAGCTATACTAATATCAGACAAAACAGACTTCAAATGCAAAAAAGTGATAAGAGATACAGAAGGCCATTATATATTAATAAAAGAGACTATACACCAGGAAGATATGATAGTCATAAATATCTACGCACCTAACCAGGGTGCCCCAAAATATATGAGACAAACTCTGGCAAAACTGAAGGGAGAAATAGACATTTCTACAATAATCGTTGGGGACTTCAACACCCCTCTCACATCATTAGATAGAACAACTAGACAGAAGATCAACAAGGAAACAGAGAACTTGAACAATATGATAAACAAGTTAGACCTAACAGACATATACAGAACACTGCATCCAAACTCTGCAGGTTATACATTCTTCTCAAGTGCCCATGGATCTTTCTCCAGGATAGACCACATGTGAGGTCACAATACAGCTCTCAATAAATATAAAAAGATTGAAATTATACAAAGCACCTTCTCAGATCATAATGGAATGAAACTAGAAATCAATAACAGACAGGAAAAAAGCAAATTTGCAAATGTGTGGAGACTGAACAACATACTCCTAAATATTCAGTGGGTCAAAGAAGAAATTGCAAGTGAAATCAGTAAATATATTGAGACAAATGAAAATGAGAACACAACATATCAAAACTTATGGGATACAGCAAAGGCAGTCTTGAGAGGGAAATTTATAGCCCTAAATGCCTATATTAAGAAACAAGAAAGACCTAAACTCAAAGATTTAACTGAACAACTTGAGAAACTAGAAAAAGAACAGCAAACCAATCCCAAAGCAAAAAGAAGGAAAGAAATAATAAAGATTAGAGCGGAAATAAATGAAAATGAGAACAAAAAAGCAATAGAGAAAATCAACAAAAACAAAAAAAGCTGGTTCTTTGAGAAGATCAATAAAACTGACAAACCCCTCGCTAGACTAACAAAGAAAAAAAGAGAGAAGATGCAAATAAATACAATCAGAAATGAAAGGGGGGAAATTACAAATGACCTCATAGAAATAAAAAAATTCATAAGAGGATATTATGAGAAACTATATGACAACAAACTAGACAACCTGGATGAAATGGACAAATTTCTAGAAACTCATAACCAACCTACAGTGACACAACAAGAAATACAAGAACTTAACAAACCAATCACAATTAAGGAGATTGAATCCGTCATCAAAAATCTCTCACCAAAGAAAAGTCCAGGACCAGATGGCTTCACAGGTGAGTTCTACCAAGAATTTCTAAAAGAATTAACACCAATCCTGTTTAAACTCTTCCAAAAAATTGAAGAGGAGGGAAAATTACCCAACACATTTTATGAAGCCAACATCACCCTAATACCAAAGCCAGATAAAGATTCCACAAGAAAAGAAAATTACAGACCAATCTCTCTCATGAACATAGATGCAAAAATTCTCAACAAAATAATTGCAAATCGAATCCAACAGCATATCAAAAGACATACATCACGACCAAGTGGGATTTATTCCTGGCATGCAAGGCTGGTTCAACATAAGAAAATCAATCAATGTAATACACCACATTAACAAATTGAAGGAAAAAAATCACATGATCATCTCAATAGATGCAGAAAAGGCATTCGACAAAATCCAACATCCTTTTTTGATAAAAATACTTCAAAAGATAGGAATAAAAGGAAAATTCCTCAATATGATAAAAGGCATATATGAAAAACCCACAGCCAACATCATACTCAATGGGGAAAGGTTGAAAGCTTTCCCCCTAAGATCAAGAATAAGACAAGGATGCCCACTGTCACCATTGTTATTCAACATTGTACTAGAAGTTCTAGCAAGGGCAATTAGACAAGACAAAAAAATTAAAGGCGTCCAAATAGGAAAAGAGGAAGTAAAACTCTCACTGTTTGAGGATGACATGATCCTGTATTTAGAAAATCCTGAAGTATCCACAACAAAGCTACTTGAACTAATAAATGAGTTCAGAAAAATGGCAGGATATAAGATCAACACGCAAAAATCAGTAATGTTTTTGTACACTAGTACTGAACAATCTGAGGAGGAATTCAAGAGGAAAATTCCATTTTCAATAGCAAATGGACTCAAATACCTAGGAGTTAATTTAACCAAGGAAGTACAGGACCTATATGCAGAAAACTACAAAACAATGCTGAAAGAAATTTAAAAAGACCTAAACAAATGGAAAGACATTCCATGTTCATGGATTGGAAGAATAAATATCGTGAAGATGTCAATCTTGCCCAAACTGATTTATAGATTCAATGCAATACCAATCAAAATCCCAATAGCTTACTTTACAGAATTAGAGAAGGCAATTACCAAATCCATCTGGAAGGGTAAGTGCACCCGAATAGCCAAAAGTATTCTAAAAAAGAAGAGCAATGTGGGAAGAATTTCGCTGCCTGACCTTGAAACATATTACAAAGCTACAGTGGTCAAAACAGCATGGTACTGGCATAAAGATAGACATATCGATCAGTGGAATAGAATTGAGAATCCAGAAATAAACCCTCACCTATACAGTCAACTGGTTTTTGAAAAACACACCCACCTCTTAAAATATATGTATATATATATATAAAATAACATTTTTGTAAGCAAATACACATATATGCATATATATTTATATATCATTTTACAAATGTTTGTATGTATTGTGAGAATTTTGATTTTTACCCATAATAAAAAAAAATAAAAAAAAAAAAAAATAAAAAAAAAAAAGAAAAACACACCAAGCCCACGCTGATGGGAAAAAAACAGTCTCTTCAACAAATGGTGTTGGGAGAACTGGATGTCTATAACCAAAAGACTGAAAGAGGACCCCTATCTCACCCCCTATACAAGAATCAACTCAAAATGGATCAAAGTTCTAAATATAAAAGCCAGGACCATAAAACTACTGGAAGAAAATGTAGGGAAACATCTTCAAGACCTTGTAGTAGGTGGTGGTTTCTTGGACCTCACACCCAAAGCACGTGCAACAAAAGAAAAATTAGATAAATGGGACCTCCTCAAAATTAAACACTTTTGTACCTCACAGGACATTGTCAGAAGGGTGAAAAGGCAGCCAACTCAATGGGAAAAAATATTTGGAAATCACATATCTGATAAGGGTTTAATATCCAGGATATATAAAGAGATGTTACAACTCAACAATAAAAAGACAAATGACCCAATTAAATAATGGGCCAAAGACTCGAATAGACATTTCTCAGAAAAAGAAATACAAATGGCAAAAAAACACATGAAGAAATGCTCAACGTCACTCATGATTAGGGAAATGCAAATCAAAACTACAATGAGATATCATTTCACATCTATCAGAATGGCCACTATTAAAAAGACAGAGAACTACAAGTGTTGGAGAGGATGTGGAGAGATAGGAACGCTTCTTCACTGTTGGTGGGAATGCAGATTGGTACAACCACTATGGAGGACTGTTTGGCAGTTCCTAAAGAAGTTGAATATAGACTTGCCATGTGACTCTGCAATACCACTACTGGGTATATACCCAGAAGAACGGAGAGCAGTGACACGAACAGACATCTGCACACCGATGTTCATAGCCACATTATTCATCATTGCCAAAAGTTGGAAACAACCCAGGTGTCCATCAACAGATGAATGGATAAACAAACTGTGGTCTATTCACACGATGGAATATTATGCAGCTGTAAGAAGAAATGAAGTCATAAAGCATATGGCAACATGGATGAACCTGGAGGACATTATGTTGAATGAAGCAAGCCAGACACAAAAGGACAAATACTGTATGAATGCATTACTATGAACCAAATATATTGTGTAATATATTGTTTGATTCACAAAAAAAAAAATTTACGTGTATCCATTACATTTAATTGAGAAATGTATATATTTATTCATCTGTGTTTACTTTTTAGTTTTTAATTGCTTATGTTTTCAATTATTAAATGTACAAAATAAAGTTAAAAAAAAAAAGTAAAAAAAAAAAAAAATAGGCAAGCGGCTGTGGCTCAATCAGTAGGGCTCCCGTTTACCATATGGGAGGCCCTGGGTTCGGTTCCCGGGGCCTCCTGGTGAAGGCAAGCCTGCCCGCACGGCGTGGTTAGCTGGCCCAGCGAGCAGAAGCAGCAAGGTGGGGATAAATGAATAAATAAAAATAAAATCTTAAAAAAATAAATAAATAAATAAAATAATAATCGAGGGGAGGGACAGGGCAGGGAAGGGAAGACTGGTCCATCAGGAGCGTGGACACGTTTGGTAGCTGGTATGCTCAGAGGAGGCCGACTCCAGAACACTGGCCCACACACTGTGCAAGGCCCAGGCACTGGCCTCCCAGCCAGCTTCAGGAAAAAGGGGCTGTGTGCTCAGGTAAGAAGGACTCAACGAGGCACTGTGGGCTGCTATAAATCCGTCCTTCCGATGCTTCTCCTACCCCACTGGATTTATGACATGCCAGCTCTAGGGTTTGGGTCAGTAACATGTGTCCCACAAAGCTGGGACGCTGGGGTGGGAAGCCCCCAGCACAGCAGTAATGCGGCTTCCAAGTCAGCGTGAGAAGAGCAGGGGTCACCTTCAGAGAACAGCGTCGCCCTGGCTGCTGGCACAACCCACCTTGTCAACAAATGGGTGGTCCATGAAGTCGGGCCCACCGATGCTGAGGTTCAGCACATCGATCTTCCTCAGGATGGCGTAGTTGAAGGCGTCCAGGAACCAGGATGTGTACGATACCTGGCCAATGTTAAATGACTGTGTCAGCAGGTCAGCAGATGGCTGACGGAGCTACCAGAAACGTTCATGGTTAAGGGCAGTGCCAGACTCTTAACAGCATCGAATCTTTTTTAACATTTTTGGACTAACAAATTTCAGAAATAAATCCCAAGTACAGATAATGCTCTGAAAGGTAAAATGCTGTACAAGAAACTGCAAGTCCCTAGGGCTGGAGTCAAAGGCAAGGGAGGTGTCGCAAAGTGGCCTACCTTTCTAGTCTTCCCGTGCAGCTCTTTCTCTTAAGTGCACCTTCCCTGGGGGAGCCGTAAGCCCTACAGTGTCCCTTTTATAAGAGAATCTATCCTAAGAAACTTCTGGTAAGTGAAGTCATTCTAAGTAATATCATGTATTTCCCTAGCATTCTTTGTTCCTAAACAGAATGAAGGATAACTGGCACTGATTTTTAAAAACCCTTATCTCATAGAATTATTTCTCTGATGTTCACGTTCTCCTGCTTTCCTTATAGAAGTTACTTTGTGTATTATCATTTAGTTGCTCTGTATTCTGTTTAAATACAGAATTAAATGTATGATGTAAATAGAATTAGTCTCGTAATGAAGAATTATTTTTTAAAACGCTTTAAGATTACATATTTATATTTGCTTGGAAATCAAAAGAAATCCTTGCAGCAAAGAGCCTAAGAAATTAATAACAATATCTTATGAGAGACATGGGGAAGCAGACTAAGAACCTGCTGGACGGAGGACAGGATTGGAAGACCTACCATTGTACTGCCTTTTGATCTTTTTGAACTACGTATTATTTATTAAAAAATTAAACTTTAAAAATAAATAAATGGTAGGACCTTCCCTCTTTTCTATAAACAGCTTCAAATGGAGAGTGGGAAGAACAAAGCTTTTGTTCACACAACAAACACAATGCTAGGTGCTAGGGACACAGATAAATAAAACGTCCCTCCCCTTGAGGCACTTGCAATTCAATGGAGGAAGCATATAGGGAATATGCAATTATACTCTCATGTAGAAAGCACAAGAAGTGTGCCTGAGGCTGGTGGCACAGAGCCTTAGGCAAGCCTAAGGTCAAACAGAAACTGGGGAATCAAGGAGGGCCACTGTGCACAGCGAAGTGGAGCAGGGCCTCTGGGGTCAGGGTGGGCAGAGGAAGGCAGCGGAGACCAAGGGCAAGGAGAAGGGCACAGCGCACAGAAGGGAGAGGGATGAGACCGCAGGGCATAGGGGGGTGCCCGAGGCAGCCAGGATCGCTGACGTGTGCTGCTTTCACACATGTCAATGTTTTCAGTGTTATTTTTTACATTTCCTTATCAATTCTCCCAAAGTCTCAGAGACCTTAAAGCACTTACCTGGTTGTTGGTAAAGACCCTGAAAATGTGGAGTTCTGCATCTGGAGCAAATCCTTGGCATTCCCTCATGCTGGCTATCACGCCTGCCACGAATGTGCCGTGACCCAACCCTGTTGCCCACAAGGGGAAGAGAATCATAAAACACAGATGACGATGTACGCCAAAATGAAATGTCTTATCAGTGCAATATAGACTTCCTTCTCAGAGTCCTGGTGAAGATTTTGCCGATTCTCTCCTGCCTGCACTCAGAGGCCCTCGAGGCCCAGCCAGGCCCGCTTCCTTCCCTCACCAGGTACCCCTCACTCTCTCCTCAAATGCTACTTCCAGACACCCTCCAAGGCACTTAGAAACGTTTCTGCCATAATGAAAGGCCACAAGAGCAGCTTGGGTTTGTATGAATAATTGCTGTACACCATTTGATCATTAGCACACAGAAAAATATGCTCTGAACAGATAAGCTCAGAGGACGGCAGTGATGCACTCAGCCAAAACACGAGGTCAGCATGTGATCAGAAAATGCATCGCTCGTGTCCCCACTGTGCTGCAACCTACCGTCATCCAGCGTTCTCTCGTTGGTCCAGTTGGTTCTCTCCTTCACGTTTTTGAAGTGGGGATGCTTCTCACTCAGCCCGGTGTCAAACACAGCAACTCTCACATTAGCACCTTACCCCGTAAGAACGAAAACACAATCATGTTTGGAGCAATCATCTTTTGAGATTTCTGTGTATAAAATACATTTCTCCTTGGCATCCACTAAGAAGGACATGTCAGAGAGTGCCAAAGCCTGCCCAGAGCACAAGTTAGGCCAGACGCTCAGCTCCTAGGAGGCGTGTGTCCCGGGATGCCTTGGCAGCCAGCTGGGTAGGACTAAGAGGGGGAGTACCACTGTGTGCTGCAAACTGAAAACCCACCCAGACGCCCCTCACTTGTCACCCATGTGCAGGAATAGAACTGCCCACGCTCAATCCTAGCGTCCCTCCAGGCTGCAGTGTACCACCTATGAACTGATAATTTCCTCCAGGTCTCCACCCCGCCCCCACCTCCTTGGAGAGGCCCTACAGTAGGGTGAAAAGCATCCACAAAAGACAAATCTAAGAAGCAGGGTGTGGCACATGAGGAAAGGGGAAACTATTCCCATTCCTGCCAAGGACTGTGATTTCCTGACTGCTATTCAGTAAGAAACTGCAGAGAGGACCATCAACACACAGGTATAATCACATTTTAAGGAAAACCACCGCAATGTGCACCCTTCTATAAGAATAAGCCTATTTCAGATACTAGCCTGAAGTCATCTGCACAAATGTGAAATACGATTGATTCTGTCAGATCAAGAAATTCTAAAAAACGAGGAAGTTTTATTACTTAGCAGCTAACCGGGGCAATGAAAGGGTTATCTGTCCAGCATGAAGGCTGTGTTGAAGCCTCAATATTAGGTTAAATAATCAATTATTCTGAGGTAACAATCAAAATGTATTGCTTACTTTTGGAAAATGCATACATAAAATTGGGAGCCATTTGGTTTTTGAAATAAAAAGTGCTTTTCTGAGGATTAGAGAATTGTGAAGTTCTCATGCTAAAAGAAAGATAAAAACGAAATAGTCATTTAATAAAATGGCAGACTGCCGGGCGTGAGAAGTTTAGGTACCTCAGGCAATTTGAAGGGCAAGGGGCTAAGGAAATCCGAGGAGGGGTCAGAGCCTGGATGTCAAGGAGATACAGGTGAGGAGATCTGGATATACTGGGACATACTGGGGATCACAGAATTGGCTTGCATTTAAAAGTCAGGGTACACGCCTTCACATTAGTTAAAACAGGGATTTTCTGCCATTATGAATCAATATGGGGAAAAAAAGTCATATTGGTTCTGAGTTTTATTTTATATGACATGGTCATTAGTATTGTTTCCTGTCCTAAAACAAACGATCAGCAAGTATGATAGTCAATTACTTAGTCAAACTGAATATGTGATATCCCAAACTAGATGGATAAATTAATTTTCATCAAGTTGCCCAAATCAGGGTAAGCATCTTGTTCAAAGTGAATTATCTTCCTGAGAAATCAGAGAAGTCTGCTGGACTTACAGCCAGCTCTGACTGTGAGCAGTGGCCTGTAGATTCATGCAAGTGTCAGCAGGAGGGAAATGCTTAGTCCCTCCCTCTCCTGACCCCAGAAATCGTAAACAAATGGTGAAGAGATTAAAAAATTAGGCAAGCCACAAAGATGCCCAGCATAAAAGGAATCAAAGACAAGAGGTGGTTGGCTACATTTAATTCAACAAATATTTACTAGACGCACAAGGCCCCACAGCTTTAGTGCTGAGCACCTGAGCAAAAGGTTTCCCGGGCCCCGGGCCCCGGGCCCCAGGCCCCAGGCCCCACGCTGCTTCCAGGCCAACAGCACCCACCTGTATATCCCATCTGCCAGAGCGCATCCGCCTGCAAGGTCTGGGCGACCTGCCGCGGGATGGCTCTTAGCAACCGCCGACTTGAGTGTCTCCCCGTAGCATGCCAGAATCCAGAGCCCAGGGAGAGGCTTGCTCTTCGAAGGGGACGTGAGGATTGCCATTTCTGGCTCCATCTGGTTTCATTACAGGGTGCGATGGGATCGGCTAGATCCAAGGAAGAGAACGAGAAGAGGAAAAGCATTTACACCAAACTATCCCTGACGGAGGAAACCGTCTGAACACAGAAATGATTCCCTTTTGAAATCCTGTTTGAAGGAGAGTGAAATTCTCTCCATTTTCTAGAAGGACTTTTTCGATGGTAATTATAGGATATTAGTTAGCTATCACATTATTTCCAAATAGTTTTTAACCTGGGGTTTTCTAACCAATGCAAGGCAGAGAAGGATCGATAAAATAATTTTTAAAGAACAAAAGCCAACCATGATACCAAAACTGAAAAAACAAAATTGACATTTTCATCAGCAACTTGTTCTCACTGAACCAGAGAAGGAAAGGAAAAAAGCCAAAGAAAACGACCACCAAGCTTACAGCACTAGATTTCTGGGACAAAGAAAAAGCCACGTCACTCCATTCAAACTTAATTTTGGCCAAACAACAACGGGACCTTTCCCCAATCTTATATTGCTCAATGGCCTTAATATGCTCATCTATCAGAATTTTACCTTTCCAAGAGGAAAAGAATTCCAAAGTGGCACAGGGGGCTTTTGGGAAGGTGACAGAACAATTCTCTATCTTGATTCTCTTGGTGGACACACAACTGTGTATTTTGTCAAAACTCACCAAACTGTACATACACTAAAAAGGATGAATTTTACTGTCTGTAAATTAGACTTTGATTTTAAAAATAGGGGGAAAAGGAAAAAGAAATACCCCAAGAGTTTTTCCTTTACTTTCCAAAGTCCATGCTATAATGAAGAAAAAAAAATCATATTTCAAATCAATTTTAAGATGAGCAAATCTTTAATACACTGAAGTTGTTTCTAAAGCAAATTACTCTCGTTTTTACTCCAGCCTTCTGAGACAACACCCATGGAAGTATAGGAGGCTGGGAGAATATATACTCCAGTCAACTCTACTAAGGAGTAATTTACACAGTTCAGCTGAAATTGTTTAAC
Source organism: Tolypeutes matacus (assembly GCA_026826555.1). Taxonomy (NCBI): domain Eukaryota; kingdom Metazoa; phylum Chordata; class Mammalia; order Cingulata; family Chlamyphoridae; genus Tolypeutes; species Tolypeutes matacus. Next base: position 4,219,005 of record JAKSZT010010873.1, on the reverse strand, counting down.
ACTGTTGACTCTGCTGATTAGGTCAACAGCAGGGACAGTCCTGGAGGCACTAATTGAAAATCAGTATTTAAAACAAGGGAGGGGTCTGTTCTTCTTTACCTCAAACAGATCAGTCTACACTTGGAGCACTGAATTCAGTTCTGAGCTTCGTTCTTTAAGAGCAATTTCGAGAAACTGGAGGAGGTTCAAAAGAAAGCAATTAAAATGGTGGGGGGACTTGAAACCATGTTATATGAGTAAATGTTGAAGCAACTGGAGATTTTTATTAGCCTGGAGAAAAGAAACTGTCAAGGGGTACACACACAGATATGTGAAAAACAGATATCTTCATAGTATCTTCCAATGTTGTCTTGTAGAAAACAGCTTAGCTGTGGTGCAGCACACTGGGTAACACCAGAAATGGACGGGAGCCACAGTGACCTGAGTTTCAGCCCAAAACAAAGCACAACTTTCTAACACTAAGTCATGGAAATAGTTAGCATTTAATGACTATTTACAACATCCTAAAAGCTCTGCTAAACTCTCTTTCTACACATCATTTCACTTTATCTTCAAAAGAACTTTATGAGGCAGGCAGTACAATCTCCATTTTATGGGCGAGAAAATTGAAGCTTACCACTCAAGGTCACAGCTACCTTGTCATGTCAGGAGGTAACATGTCCCAAGGAATGTCAAGCAGAGCTAAGACAATCACAATGGGCCTGGTGGAGAAGGGAACCCCAATCCTGAGATTCTAATTCCTGAGCTAAAATTAGGCATGTCCATGTTTCCTAAAATATTCTAGAGCTCTTTAAGGTAAATAAAATAAAATCAATACGAAACACCGATGTAGCAACAAGGGCTCTGAAGAAGTCAGACAGCTGGATTCTACAGCTGACCCAGGAAGTCACACTATGCACATTATTTAACCTCATCCCATATGTGCTTTCTAAAAAATTCAGCAAAACTTCAGAGGTCTCATATATGACAGAGAAAGGAAGGACAAAACTACTTTATTTCCTTTTCCTTCTAATGAAAGAAATGATAGTAAACAATAATAAAACTAGCAATTTATTGTCTTGGGTTATGCTAAAAGGGAAAAGTTTTCTTTGGTAATACATATGCCTTTGAAAACAGAAAATAATAAATATGGAATTTATTATTGGAGCATAAACTCTATCTTGACAAGCCCAAGTTGTAACAAAATAGGAAGGAATAAACTCTCCTCCATCCTCACACCTATTCAGCTGATGACTTAACTATGCCCAGCTGAGTCTCATCCTGTGCATTCATGAGGCTCTGGGAAAAACAAAACGAAATCCAAGGAAAAGATGTTTTGCGAAAGTGCCTTAAAAAATAAAACACATTGTGAATATTCTCGCTGTCCTGATTTTGTGATAATCAGGGAAGGCTAAACATTCTCTATATTAGAAACCATGCATTTTCTCCCTAGGTCTGGTTTTTAGAATGCTGGTGATAAACCAAGACTGATTTATTATATGACCATCTTGTATGGGAAAAGACTGTAACTTTGGGTATCTTTGGTCAACCTTAAAAGAGATATAGCAGGGGGATGGATGTGGCTCGGGTGGTTGGGCATCCGTCTCCCATATGGAGGGACCTGGGTTCGACCCCGGGACCTCCCAGAAAAAATTTTAAAAAAAGAAAAATATAGAAGGCACCCAGGCCACCAGGCCCCGTGCGCGGGTGCACTGCCAGGCCCCGCGAGCCATGCAACAAGATGATGACGTAACAGGAGAGTGACACAAGGGAGAGCCAAGACAAGATGCACTGAAAAACCAGGAACTGAGGTGGCACAGGCAGTAGTAGGACGCCTCTCTCCTACATCAGAGGTTCCGAGGATCTAATCCCAATGAAGACAGGAGGAGAGGGATGAGAAGAGAAGGCAGGAAACGGACACAGAGAGTTGACCAGTGAATGGACAAGAAACAGCAAAAACAGGGCGGGGATGTAAAAATGGATAAAAGTAAATAAATAAATAAATCCTTAATGTATAGGGGAGGAAGATTCAGACTAGTTAGTAGTAATACTTTGACGATGCTCTTTCATGATTTGTTAACAAATGTTTCACAACAATGCAGGGTGTTGGGGGGGTGTGTGATGTGTGGGAGCCCTGTATGATGTTATGCATGTTTGTTTTTTAAGACCACGATGTTTACTGAACACTTGTAGTTTATGTATGTTCATGTATGAATGAGATACTTCAATAAATTGTTTAAAAATAATAAAACAAAGACTGCCAGAAGCAAAATGCAAGTAAAGAGGAAACCCAATAAGATACTGTTTTTTCAAAGTGCAAAGAGGAATCTTGCCCTAAAAGTCTGAAGGCTCTGAAATTAATTTGGGTGAAAAGCAGCTCCAAATATATATATATATATGTATCACTATCATCCTCTACTGCAAACCCTCAGATTTGTTTTCTTCCAGAAGAGCATGAAGCCTCACTTAAAAAAATTAATTCCTGCCAAGAAAATATTCACAACCGGTGAAACTAAATGAAGGGATACGGGGTCTTCACTGTACTATTTTCCAATTATTCTGCCATGGTAATATTTTACAAAATAAGGAGATGGGGGGGGGGGTGGAATTTGCATGAATATGTACATTTTCTCTCCAATTCAAAGTGAAACTGAAGTGAGATTCACCTGGAATCAAAATACTCACATTCAGCATACTTGAGGGAACGTAAGACTTTCCTTTGGGGGGTCACTCGTTTGATGTTTGGATGATCTTCAAGCGTCAGCAGCCCAGCTTTCTGTTTTTCTTTTATCTGAATCACCTCAAAATCACTAGGGTAGTCACTGGATGGATTGTTTCGAGGAATAATTTTCCAATTGTCTATTTCACTGTTCTTCAGGGCACTTGAAATGAATGAATTTCTAGCTTTGGCTGTAAAGTATCCAGTGAAAGCCACGATATATTCTGAAATCAATGGCCACAAATAAAAATAAGAATTTATGTACATATGTTACAACACAGATTAAGCATATCCAATCTAAAATCTCAGAGTGAAAAATTATATATTTTAAAACCCAAAGTAAAAAAGAACCCCAAAAAACCCCCCAAAAGACTACTTTTAAATGTCATGGACAGCAGTTTGCAGAGCTTTGCTTTAAAATGACCTGTAGGGATCCCCCCGTCACAGAATACATCATTCAAAATCAGATACATGTGCTATTTTAAATAAAACAAAGATTACAGAAATTTGAATGTACAACAAAGACATTTCTGTGAGCTTTGCAAATAGGAAAAAGGAATTCAGAGAAGTCAATGCTCAGTTAAGCTTTATTTTACTGTAAACAATGGCAACTTCCTGGAGTGATTATATTTATTTAGTCACATCTGGTCACTGGACCTCTAGAACATAAATATTCCGTACCTTCCACCCCACCTACCCTTACCAACCACAATGGCATCTGTTCCCAGTACCACGTGTAGGTAAATAATTCAGGGTATCAATTTCCTTTTTCTACCCAAGCTAACTATGCTGGGAAACAAAAAACTTGCTGTGTTCTTGCCCCATTTGAAATTTATAGTTAAAAAAAAAGAAAGGGGGGGTATGTCCTTTGAGAAAGGCTAATGCTTAAAGTAAATTGGGGAGGGGGGAAGAGGGTCCTCACATTAAAATAATATTACCATATTCTACAACCGTGGAAGAGAATTCCACCTTCAAAGTCAGGTGGGAACAGCCAGGGCACGGAGTCCTTTCAAAAGATTTCTTTTCCAGTCTGTCACCCAGATGTCTCTTCCCACAGAGCAAAACCACGAGCAGAGGCAGCCAGATGTTGACAAGCTCCATGGTCACAGATATGGTCATAAAGTCACAAATTCAAATCGCACTTTTTGCTTCCTTGATTATCAGTTAATTTTGGCTTCAGCGAAAAGCTGAAGCATTACTGATCAGCCATCTTACAGTCTTGTCCAACGTAAATAAAAGTTAAATTTCATGGCCTTTTGTGGTTTGGCCTGAAAGAGGCTTTCATTTCTTTCTTCGCTTCTTCTCCATTTTGGATATAGAGCTTCGCTCACTCTGGCCAAGACTACTGAGTCCTACGCTCCATTTGACCACGGAACCAAAGTCCAGCGGGGGACGATCAACCGGTCTGTAAGCCAATCTCTGAAACCAAACACAGCACACTCAGCAATGAGCAGCACTCTGACATACTCACGGATGACTGACTTACATTTACAACACAGATAGGAAGGCCAAAAAGATACCCCATTATAAGGCAAGTGAACGTGTAACAACCACGAAACTTCTCATTTCATTTTATTTAGTTGTTCCTTGCCTCTTTCAGAGAGAAAGTTTGAAGGCAGCTTCAAAATTAAAAAAGAATCAAATAAACAAGGAAAATGGATAAAATGAAGGATACCAAAATAACACCAGGAAAAGTAAGCACGTGGGCCCTAAGCATCCTGGCAGCCAAAGAGGAGAAAGACTCATGACCCAGGATCTACTTAGCGCTGCTTGTATTTCAGATTTCAGATTTGCCTGTCATTTGCACTTCTTCTACATCTCCAGGGCATTTTCCCAATTAGCACTTTAATTTCCTACAAATTACACCAATTTTTCAGACAAAAGCTTTGTAAACATCCTTACTTTCTGTTGTATAATACCTAACAGACTAATTTCCATACGTCATGTATTTAGCACATTCTTGAAATGCTAAATACACTGTGCTTTAAAATGATCTCAAATTATACCTCTTCATAATTTGAAATATTTTCTGCCAGCTGTATGAAAAGTACACAGAAGAGTTTTTACTGATTCAATTTATTTTACCCGAAGCCTCAAACTTAAAGAACTTAACCTGCTGATATAAAGCCAGATTAAACCTTTACTGGAAGTGATAACAGGAAAGGACATTTTGTGAGCTAAGCTACTGTTAAAAGAAAAACATTATCTGAATGTAAAATTACACGTGGCACAGATACCTTTCAAAATACCTGTATGGAAGGAAAACCACCATTCTCGACATTGAAAAGGAGCAATGCGGTTAAGACACGATGCTGGCTGCAGCGGGCACAAAGGTCACCTGTACCCATCCCAACTGGGACATAACAATCCACTGGGGGGGGGGGGGGGACGACAAGACAGGCCTGCCACTGTCAATTGTTGGAAAACAGAAAATGTCCAGGACCAGGAGTTGGCCTCCTCTCAAGAGAGGCAGGTCAACGTGTGAAACCCACTCATTCTCTGTCAAAATCTGATGCTTTATATCAGATGCTTTTGCTTTCTTGAAAACTACCCATGTAAGCTTCTCTATGCAGAAAAACATTGATAAAAACTGCAAGGACTAAAAAGGCTAAAGAATTTTTTAGAGTAGAACTTCCATTACTGTACTAACGAATGATCCTGAAAAGCAGGCTGATCTCTAGAACTGGAACTGGAGACTAAAATCAGGCTGGTGGAGTGGAACTCATCAGATGCAGGTAAAATTTAAATGTTACTTCCCTGTCAACGTGACGAACAAAGAGAATGACAATCACAAGAACAAAGAAAGAAAAAGCAGCCCCAAAGAGAAAGCACAGAGGGGGGCAGAGGACACACAAAGCAAGCCCAACATGCCTGACAGCAATCCGCCCGGGAGAGAGCCCTGATTCGCTTGATACTTCCAGAAAGGTATCAAAAGAATGTGATTACATGAAGCATATATGTAGCTTGCTTCAAGTACTGCTGGTCAAGGAAGAGAAGGCTCATCACCAGTGATAACCGTCCTCAGGTTATATTAGAGGAAATCATATTCAAAAGATTCAAACAGATCCCTGACTTAATTAAGGCAAGTTTTAAAAGTACAAACCAACAAACAAAAAATTCTCTTAAAGCTCTCCTGCCTCAAGCTAAAGAATCTGTGGCTCATTTGGGCTACATACAACACAAAAATTAGTGAGCAAATCTCAGTCCTAACTGGGTTAGACCAACCTTAATTAAACCTGTTCCAAAATAAGCCACTCACAGGTAAGGCGGTGCAGAGAGCGCAGCCTGCCAATGTTCTAAAACCTGGGCAGGAGCCTCACTTTAAGGGAAAAGGAACACAGGGGGAAAAGAGAGTGGGGGGATTTTAAACTGGAAAAAAAAAAAAAAATGCCTACAATAATCAGCTCTCCCCCAAACTGAAGTACGCATATGAGCTTCTTGGGCTTTGGGGAACCGGGACGCTGAGAAGGCAGTACCCTAAGACAGTGCCCCCGTCAGTCTGTCTGTCAGTCATCCGAGTTCATCCAGCACTTGCCAAGCGTCGGCGCCCGTACCAGGCCCTGGCGGCCACGGGCACAGCCCTCAAGGTGTGGGCTGCAAGGGAGGCAGCTGCAAGCGCAGGTGCCTCGAGGAAAGGCAGGCAACGGAGGCCAAGTGGGCAGCGGGAGGAGAGGGCCAGGGAAGGGCCGGGGAGCGCCCTGAGCCGGGTGGTCTGGAAGGACAGAGACGGGGAGGCAGACCAGGGCAGCACAGGCCGAGCGCGGGGAGCAGCCAGGCAGGGGCGGGCACGGGAAGCCGAGAAGCCGGGGAGGAAAGCAGAACGAGGCGCGGGGGAGTGAGCCTGCCCGGCTCCCTCCTTACTCATTCCGCGCTTTTGCTGAGCCCCTCCTAGAGGCCAGGCTCTGCTCTAGGCGCTCGGAACAGAGCAAGGAACAACACTGGACAGAAATCTCGGCCCTCGCGTATCTGGGGAGACAGACCGCGGGGGCCTTGTCAGTCAGAAAAAGGGCTTCAGCTTCCACTCAGAGCGGGAAGAGAAGACTTCAGGCCCTCCCGAGCAGGCGCGTTTTAACTGGGATCACTCGGCTCCTGTGTGGAAGGGGGCAGGGCAGAAGCAGGGGACCACGGAAGGCCCCTAGGTGGAAACGACCCGGGGAAGAAGACAGAGGCTTGGGCCAGGGCAGTGTAGTGATGGTAAGAGAAGGCCAACTGGGCTTATAAAGGCAGAGGTGACAGGAGGTAGTGACAAACCAGACTGGGAGTGAGTGGGGACGGTGTGTGCAAGCAAGATGTCAAGGCCAGCACCAAAGTCTCCTGCCCAAACACCTGGAAGGATGGAATCTGCCTTAACTGAGCTGGAGAGACTCTGGTTTGGGAAGCATTATCAGGAGCTGAGTTTTGAGCATGTTAAATTTCAGATGAGAGAAGTGGGAAGGTATGGCATAGGTCAGGCTCTAAGGAGGAAAAAGCAGGCAAAAAGGAAAAGAGAGGTTAAAAAGAAAACCAGAGTCAATGGGAAAAAATTTCTATCAGGAAGGGTGGCCAACTATGTTAAATAATTTAGAAGGGGTAAAAGAAACCTCTGGATTAGTTATTAAAAGGGTACTGTGCTGACCCCTTCCAGAAAAGAGCTGCGCCAGAGGGCATGAGCCTGGCCGCAGACTGCACCTCCAGGCACCCTGCTCTACTCACCCACATGGAGATGGGAGGAAGACGGCCTCAGGTATAAAATAACTCATGGGAATAAATGATCAGAGCACAGGGAGATGCCTCCCTGTTTTGTTTGGATCTGGATGCCCTAATGATATTTTTAAAAGGTGGACTAAAACCTGGGTTCTAAGACATTCTGAAAACACCTTAGAGTTCTGGGAGGCAGCAGTCCAGCGCAGGTCTCACTGGGCTAAAAGTAAGGTGCCGGCAGGGCTGCATCCCTTTTCCTTGCCCTCTTCCAGTTTCTAGAGGCCACCTACACTGGACTATGGCTCATAAAATTTGTGACAACAGATCCTGAGGTTTCTGTGATTTCCCAATCCTAGAACAAAAGGCTTCAAAATATAAATCCCCTTTGAGGAAAACAAAAGCAACACATGGGAGCTGGGGGCTTGGGAAACTGCCGGCTGCTGGTCAGTGATGCCTGCCACCTACCATCCACCTCTGTGCTCCTGGGCCTGTGGCTGCCCCACTGGTGCCTCAAACGCATGTCTCACTCTCCAGGGTCAAATACTTCATTCGCCTCCTTGGTTCTCCTGGACAATGGGAACCTGGTTAGCATTTTCCCTGTGCAGGCTCGCCACCTAGTGGCAAGCAGATGAGCAGCAAGCTACACAGAGTGTGCGGTGGGGGTGGGGGGGGTGAGAAAACCACTTTCCAAACAGTTTTTACTTCTTTTCTTCTTTCTTCCCAGAATAATGAAGCCAAGGCCAAGAAGACAGGTGTTTGGGGGTCGCAGGGGCCCAGTCCTGGGTGCTGGAGCCTGAGTAGGGTGAGGAGGGAAGAGGTGTCTGCAGAGGGGTGCCAGAACCTGAGCGGGTGATGGCAGTGGTAACAGAGGAAAACTAGCTGCAGGGGCGAACTGATGTGATCAGATGGTCAAACATGTGAAGGGTAATGGAAGCCAGGTTTCCCACTGCCAGAGAGGGGAGTTACAAACCTGAAAAGGGAAATAAGACTGGATGGACTGGGGGGTGGTATCAGATTAATACTGGAAGTATCAGTATGAACTCAAGGTTTTCAATACATAGACAGAAGAAGAAATAAATTCATGCAAATATAGGTATGTGTATGCACATATATGTATATACGCATACATGCATAACTACATACAGACATACGTACATTTCCCAACTGTGTCTCTTGGCCAAGCAGGTAAGATCAAGAATAGCCTGGACCATCATCTTCTTGGGCTAGAAAGTAAAGAGGTGCTCAAAGAATGATGGGGACGTGTCAAAGGACACAGAGGACAGCTGGGAGGGGCTCCCACTGGTCAAATCTGGGGCAATCTGCGCATCAAAATAAATAATGAAAGTAATAGATCCTGAACCACTGAATAAAATAGGAAACCATGAGTCCATACTGATAAATTATAAAATAAACTAAAGGCTGGAAGAAAAGTGGGGTTATTTACATGGTCTCAAAATGCCTCCCAACAAAATTCTTAATTACAAAGGGGAAAAGGTAACTTCACAGGGAAGAAGTTTATCCAGGTCTCAAAGTTAGCGACAGGACACATGGAACGGCGCCCAGCTGAACGGATACACTGGGAAGAACACGGCATCACTTCTGTGAGGTTCCTGCCAAAGATGCACAACTTGACTTAAATCACGAGGAACCGCCAGACATACCCAAATTTAGGGACATTCTACAAAGTAATGGCCTAGAATCTTCAAATGTATCATGGTAATGAAAGTCAAGGAATGATTGAGATCCTGTTCCAGATTGAAGGAGACCAAAGAGACACGACAAGGAAATGTCCCTCACGACCCTGAACTGCAGCTATCTGCTACAGAGGACATCACTGGGACAACCGGCAAATGGGATTAGTTGCTAGCCACATATCAGTGCTGATTTCCTGATCTTGATGGCTGTTCTTTGATTATATAGCAATGGTTCAGAGGGGAAAAGGTTTTGTACTACTCTTGTAACTTTTCTCTTAGGTTAAGACCATTTCCAAAACTGCAAAAAAAAAAAAAAAAAAAAGTTCTATATTTAGCCTTAGTTGCCAGGAATGCACTTGTAAGGGGAAAGGGAGACTAAAAAAAAAGGAAGTGGGGGGGGCAATCATGCCTCATATTAGCCTTAGTCTGTGCATAAACCAGACCATATACTATATCTAATAGACTTATATACATCAATTGTGAAAATGACATCTTAACATCCCAAAACACAGCACTGATCTAGTCAAGATGAAATTAAAGTACACCTCATTCTGAGGAACTCACAGAATTCCTGTAACATACATGGTAAGGTAAATTTCTGCTAAAACTAACCCCAGTGTTTCTGTGATTTACAGCATAAGAATAAGCCACAGTTTCATGTTTAAGAATTCGGCAAGCTCAATAAAATTATTATTTTTTTTCTTTTCTTTTCTTTTTTTTTTTCAAACTGTTACTTATGCAGCTCCTACACCAAACACAATAAATTCAAGGGCAGAAATAGGCTGCATAAGAGTTTAATTTACGCCTTTTTTGACACCACATTCACTAGTTTCCAAGTGAATGGGCAACACAAAGGCCTGAATAAAATTAGTACACTCAGACATTGCTGGGGAACGTAAAAAAAACTATTACATCCTTTTAGAGCAGCAATTAGCCAGTACGTATTTAAAACATTCAAAACATTTTTTTAACCTTCAAACTTTTGATATACATACATAACAAATCCAGTAATAACAACAAACACTAATATTTATTGAATCTTTCTCATGTGGCAAGCACTATTGCAAGTTATTTGCACATATTCATCCCCTAAGCCTTACAATAACCTATTACCAGCCCCATTTTCAGAAGAGAAAGAACTCTGGTCCAGAGCAACTGAGCATGCTGCCTGGGGCTGCACAGCCAAAGTGTGGCCAAGCTGGGCGGGAACTCAGGGGGTCTGGCCACACTCTTAAGATGGAGGTTATACCAATTCTTTTTCAACCTCCCCTAGGAAGTTATCCCAAAGAAGTGAGAATCTCAAAGCATACAAAGACTTAAATCAAATGATGAGAACTGGAAGATTATAATTGGGAAAAAGTAGAGAGAATCTAAATGTGTAATAACAGGGGACTGGCTAACTAAATTATGGTTCATCCATGTTACGGAATGCTATGCAGCAATTTCAAGCTATGGTCCTGTGGTGGTCTGAATAATGCCATCGCCAAAGATGTCCCCATCCTAATCCCAGAACCTGAGGGAAGGTTCCCTTATGTGGCCAAAGAGACTTGGCAGGTGTGATTAAGCTACAAATCCTGAGAGGGGGCATTTATCCTGGATTACGCTATAATTATCCCATGTCATCACCACAAGAGTCCTTATCAGAGGGAGGCAGTAGGAGACGGAAGGACAGACGCACGAGGCTGGTGTGTGATGCAAGGAAAGGGTCATGAGCCAAGGAAGCGGGCAGCCTCTAAAAGCTGAAAAAGACCAGGAGACGGGTTAAGGAATCAGCCTGCAGAAGGAATCAGCCCTGTGGACACCTTGACTTTAGCCCAGTGAGACTAATTTGGGACTTCTGACCTCAAGACCTATACAACAATAAATCCATGTTATTTTAAGCCACTAAATTTGTGGTCGTTTGTCAAAACAGCAACAAATTACCCAAAGAACACACTTCCCAAAGAATACTTAAGAATATGGGAAAATGCTAATGAAATAGTAAGTAAGGAAGCAGTATTATCCAAATTTTTATTTTTTAAAAATGTGACTATGTGCACAGTGAAAAAATAACACTGAAAGGCATATACCAAAACATTAATAGTGGTTCTACTTTTTAATGGTATGATTACAGGTAGTTATTTACTTCTTTATTCTATTAATTTTTTTTTTACAAAAAACATGTTACTTTTAAAATCAGATAAAACATACTTTTAAAACTTTAATAAATTTTTCAAACAATTTTTTTTAAAAAATCATATTTTCTGGTAAGACAATGACACAAAGATTCAAAATATGTTAAAGATTTTGTTTTATTTGTACACACAGCAGAGCTTAAAAGAAATCTATTTTCAATGAATTGTTTTCAAAAACCTACAGCTACTTGCCAGCCTAAGGAAAGGATACCCTTTGAAAACATTAAGCTTTTAAGCAGTTCATTCTGAAAAAGCTTATCATTTGAAATATCATTTACTCACAGGACCTGGTTAGGGCTGTTACCAGATCTATTAAATGTGTAGTTGATTTAATTTCTATAAATTCTTTAGGTAAAAGAACTGGTTATCTGTTCATACAACGGTATAGCCCTAAAAGATTATTTTTATAACTATGGATTTCATAAGTATGATTCTACCTCTAACACAGATGTGTGTATATATATATATATATATGTATATATATGTATATATATATATGTATATATATATTTTTTTAGGAGGTACTGGAGATTGAACCCAGGACCTTGTATGTGGGAGGCAGGCAGTCAACCACTGAGCTACATCTGCTCCCCAAGTATTAGGGTTTTTTTTGGTATTGTTGTTGTTTTAGGATGTATAGGGGATTGAAACCAGGACCTCGTACATGGGAGGCAGGCACTCAAACCACTGAGCTACACCCGCTCCCCCAGGTGTAAATGTTTGACATCAAATATTAAATGGAAAAAGCACAGTTCCAATCATGCATATCAGGAATAAGATTTAGTGAAATATATGTGAAAGATGGAGACAAAGGAGAGGAACTCTACTAGGATAAGCAACCTGTCTAGCTGACCTTGCAACTCTGAGATTCTTATAATTTGTGTAAGAAAAGAACAGAAGATGATAATTCTGGGTATAAAAATATAGCTGAAATTATTTCTTTAAAAATAATTAAAGAACATAACTCAGGTGAGAAGAAATGACTTATATCACCTGATAAACATCTAATTATGCAGATATGCTTTACTTTTTAATAAACTATTTTATCAAAATAGCTCCAGAGATGACTCTGATTTTCGTATTTAGACCACAAAAAGGGGTTATTCAGTTAAACTAAAATTGGCTGTAAAAATATCACTTTCGTAAGTAATTGCGTACTTGGCTCTATCACCAGTGTTTGACAAGCTGACATTGAAGCAGTGACAGGCCACACTATCTTAAAGTAAAGATACACTCTTAAGCAGGGGTTCTTAATCTTTTTTGTTCCACAGACCCCTTTACCAGTCAGGTGAAAACCTCGGACCCCTTACTAAGTCCACACTAAACTGAATTATTTAGTAAATATATCACACTCGCACCAACACGTCCCCACCAGAATAATGTTTTTTTGAATTTCAATTCAAGCTCATGGACCCCTGGTTAAGAAGTCCTGCTCTTAAACCTGAGTGAGCCATTTCTTCCTGAACATTCTGTCCATCAGTAGCTCTTATATAAAAACCCCACAAATCCTCCAGCCCAAAGAGTCAATAGCACTGAGGCTGAGAAACCGTGGTCTAGGAGGTCTTTGTCGCCTACTATTTCACAAGTTGCTCCTCTCCTTTCATTCTTCTCTTACTCTTACCCTTTAGCCACCTGGCCATGGCTAGCCACGTGAGGACTACAGAGTTAGCACCTTCCTCACAACGGTTTTCTTATGCAAAAAAGAACTGGTCAAGACTAATAAATCTAGTTAACAGATTCTGCAGAACTTCCAAACCGATTAGGCCACAAGGAAGGGGGACTCCACTCAGTGAGTCTCTCTTTACACTCAGGGAGTCTCTCTTTACCGCCTCCTTAACCTGCCTCAGACAAAACACTGACAGAGCCCTAGCAGTGTTCAACCCTCCCTCTCCTACCCAGATACCAAGTACAAGGCCTGACACACAAGGCCCCCCAGTCTTAGTGCTCCAGGTAACCCAGGGCTGTCGAGTTTCTAAGGAAATGGAACTCCGCTCTTCACTCCCTCCAGGTGCAAAGAGGTGACTGTAAACCTCCCCAAAAGAACCCATTTAAAATACTAAAGCTGCAGAGTGGGTGTAGCTCAGTGGTTGAGCGCCTGCTGGAAAACAACAACAACAACAAACAGAAAACCACTAATGGCAGCAAGGTGCATTTGCCCCAGCCTTCTAATTACAGGTGGCATTTACTGTGGCTGCCACCCAAATAAAAAGGCAGCCAGCAAGTACTATCTACCCCCACAGGGATAGAAAATGCAATCCAAGAGCATGTGAATTTAAAGGGAATGCTAAAAACCTCTCAACTATGGGAAGCGGCTGTGGCTCAATCAGTGGGGCTCCCGTTTACCATATGGGAGGCCCCGGGTTCGGTTCCCGGGGCCTCCTGGTGAAGGCAAGCCCGCCCGCACGGTGTGGTTAGCTGACCCAGCGAGCATAAGCAGCAAGGGGGGGATAAATGAATAAATAAATAAAATCTTTAAAAAAAAAAAAAACCTCTCAACTAGATGGGTTCTCGCTTGATCCGTGGAACCTCAGGTGCTTCAAAGGCTCTGCAAGCACCGGACAAAACTTTTCTTTTCACAAAGATACGCGAACTCTGGGTTACTGGGGATGCTGGGTTATTGGAGATACCTAATGGGGTCAGCCCAGGTCACCACTCCCAACCCCAGTCAACAGCTCTATCATCACCTATATCACACATTGGGGCATAAAATAAAATTTTATTTGCAAAAAGCATTCTTCATGAATGGATGGACAAAATGTGGTATGCCCAAAGAAGTGAATAGTATTCGGCCATAGAAAGGAATGGAGTGTGCATTGATTCATGCCACATCATGGATAAACCTTGAAAACATTATGCTCAATGAAAGAAGTCAGTCATATATATGATTCCATCCACATGAAATATTCACAAAAGGCAAAATCTAGAGAGTCAGAAACTAGATTTATGGTTGTCTGGGGCTAGGGTTGAGAACGGGTGCTGACTATGAATGGGCACAGAAGATCTTTTGGGAGTGATGGAATTATTCTAAAAGTGGATTGTGGTGATAACTGCACAACTCTGTAAGTCTACTAAAAAAAATCACTGAATAGTACACTTAAAACAGATGAATTTTATGCTATAAGTTTTTACCACAATAAAGCTCTTACATAAAAAAACAAAGATAATTTTTAAAAAAAGGCTCACAGATAAGAAAAAAAAAATTGAGAGGCCTGAGGGAAGGACTCACTGCTCTCTCCAAGTCCATCATTTTTATACAAACACAAACTGAGACCCAGAAGAGTCAGCTAAGTACTAGCATAGTTAAGACTAAAGAGCCAGTTTCCAGAATTTAACACTGAGGTCTTATTGCATGCTAGTTCATTTGGAAGTGTCATTCAGAATCTAAAGTAAATGCAAATATTTAATTCAGCTTATGTAAACCAATAGGGCAAGATTCTCAGAGGGCTCAACCCAAAAGAAGGTGGGGTAGATGCTCTCTAACAGTCTCAAGATGGGTACAAGCATGACCCATGCTTTTCTAAGCAAGATTAGAAAATCTACAAGTTTAAAGGACATCCTGGTCCTGAAAGTGACACAAAAAGTGTCAGGTGTCCATGTTACCCACAGGGGTCTTCTTAAACCACATTTTTAAAAATCAGCGCGGAGCACTGTGTATAAACATTGTGTATGGCAAAGACAAACGCCCAGTCCTCTGACAATGAACTATGCTACCAGGAACTAAAGTCAGCCGAAGCCTGGAAGCATTTCCCCCCCGGGTGCACACCTGGAATTCTGTGTATGTGTGGAGGTCGGCGCCAGAGCCGGGCACGCTGCTTCACTAAGGCAAGGTTTACTTGACATAAAGAAAACACTGCAACGGAACAATCTACCAAACCGTGCGACACATGGAGAGGAGCAGGCAGGCTACAGAGCTGGAAGTCACGGCAGTGTCTGGGCAGAGGGAAGCGGCGGTCGCGTCCGATACGACAACGCGCTGCTCTGGGAGTGAGAAATGCCTCGCTCGAGAGCGTACAACCCCCCGCCGTAAGAAAAGCCCCCTTCTAATGCATGACCCCAAAGTCCCCAAAGCTGGGCGCGCGTCTGCTTCCTGCACCTCGACATCCTCGCGACGCGGGGCTGTCCTGTCGCAGTGCAGAGCCCGGGCCCCGCGGCGCCGCCGCCGAGCGCGAGGCCCCCGCCCCCGCCTCGCCTCCCGCGCGCCCTCGGGGCCTCGGGTGCTGCCAGGACACCTGAGCGCCCGGAGCCGCCGCGGGGGAGCGGGCCGGGGTCCCCGAGCGTGGCGCGCGGCCGACGTACCTGCGGCTGCCCTAGGCTCCGGCCCCGGCGGCCCGCGATAACCGAGGCTCGGCGGCGAACACGCCTCGGCTCTCCATTCGGGGCTGTTTACTCCCAACTCTCGCGAGAGCGCGCGGCCGGGGCGGGGACACCGAGAGCCGGGAGCGCCCGCCCCTCTGCCGGCCCGGCGTGCCCCGCGGCCTGCGTGCGCGCTCTGGGCGTCGCGCCGGGAGGATGGGCGAAGGCCTCGCGACATCGGCGGCTCTGGGGCGGGGTGACGGGCCCCTTGAGGCGCTGGGAATGGGCCGTTCGAATCCCCGGCCCGGAAGCGGCCGAGTCGGGCCGGGTGTGGCGGAAAGTCCCGTCCTTGGCTCGGAGCTTTGGCGGCACTGGAGGCTCGCTCTTGTTCCGCCAGGGCCCCGTGGGGCTCCGCAGCCCAGAGCCAAGCTCGCGGCCCTTCTTCCCGCGCTTGGGCTGCCGAGGGTCCCCACTCCCCGCTGAACAGCACCCTCTAGACACCTCCTCTGGAGATCTGCGTCCTCATCGCCCTCCACCCGGGGACCTCCAAGGTGCCCGGGCCAAGCCCTAGTTCACTTCTCTCCCCCCCGCCGGCTACGCAGAGGCGGAGCAGCTGCACCCAGCGACTCCCACCAAGGAGCCACTTTCCCCGCCAAATCCTGTCTGCTCGGCCTCAACCCTTCCCCGCCCCGGCCAGGGTAGGGAAGGCCTCCTGAGAGCAAACGTCAGCTGCCAGGGTTACCTGTGCCTTGAGAAACGGAGGATTGGTGGTGCCGCTTGTTAATGCGTTCAGCTCTCTGAAAACTTCGCGTCCCAAAAAGTGTCTGGGTGACATAAATACAAGGATGGCAGGTTGTTTCTAGTGGCCCTGGGCACAAACGAGTAGGTGTTGCTGATGGACAATGATACTCAAAACTACCGTGTCTGAACTTTCCACAGCACCATATTAATGCTGAATCGCACCAACATGACAAGAAGTCACAGCACTTCATTTCTTCCCTTTAACATTATTTAACCAAAGTGATTTAATACAGGTGATAGAGAATTCTAAAGTATCATATCCCACTTCAGGTACCGACTAGAACTGTGATCTTGTGGTCTAGTTGTTTAACCTTTTTGTCCTTCAGTTTTCTCACCTAGAAAAATGGAAATAGTAATATCAACATCACAGGTGAAGGTTAAATGAAAAGCTCAAGTGTCTGCCTGGTATACATGTTCAATAAAGGGTGGTGGCTGGTATCCAGAGAAGCCCACATTGGATTCCTGAGTCCTTTCCCCCATTCTGAAATGGCATCTGCTTTTATGAACTTTCAGAGAAATCTTGACTCTTTTGCATTTGTATCTACTCCAAGTTAACAATTCTGCTGCCTCCACATAATGGGCTTGAATTTAAACCTAACTGTGTTGTCCTAACTTGGGGTATATTAATTTTGGTCAGGGTCCTTTTAACAGTCCTTTAAGTCACCATGCTATAGAATACCTGGCCTAGCTGTTAGGCACTATTAGGAACTGGGCAGTAAACATACTTGTCACATGATAGTGAAATCCCAGAGCAGGAGAGACGCTAAGGCTCTCTGAGAATGCCTAGAAATTGAGAGAAGTAGCTTGGAGGTGGACCAAGGAAGACAGAGAGCTACAGGATCCTGGTCAACCAGTTTTCCACCAAACCACGTTCTAAAATAACTTCCTAAACCCACTGCTTCAGGAATATAATAAAGCATTCATGATTGCATGGAAAGGTAAATATTTATTTAAAACTAAATGTTATTTGAAAGAATAACAGCCAAGCCAATAATGAGACAGAGACAGACAGACCAGGGCTGGTTCTGGAAGAACCAGAATGTCAAGACTGAGGACACATCACCTAATGTGACAAGGTTTTAAGTAATTTGAGGCTGGAAAAGAAAAGACTCCTCAAAAGAGCTGTGTCTATTAGCTGCCTCCCTTCTTTACCTCCCAGTCTTTCTTGAACCCACTCTCCCAACCAGCTTTCAACCCCACCACTCCACTGAAGGAGCTCTCCTGAAAGGCCTCAGTCTTCATCTTACTCAACCTAGGAGAATGAGAACAAGAAAACAACTTGGTAGTTTCAAAAGACTTACTGGAGACATTGTTATGTACAATTTTCTGGCTTATCAGCTTTTAATGAATCACTACAAGTGTTCAGAGGTTCAATTAATTTTTTATAATTTTTTTTATAATGGTTTCTATGGGGGGGAAATGTGCCTCCCATTCCAAATAACCACTTAGAAACATGTGGAGCAAAATTTTTTCCAAAGAAAGCAGAAGCAAGTGTTTTCCTTGTTAAATTTTCAGTACACAGATTAAGTTTCAAAGACTCTTCTTTCCCACACTCTTAATAAGAAACTCATACCTGCAAAGTGATCCAAATAAACCTCTCAAATAAGCTCTGGCAAAAAAAAGTATGTTATGAAAGGTGGAAACCTATGGGACATTCTAGGTTGTGCTTTCACTAAAGCTATGGACAACCTTGTATCACCTTTTCACCAGTCAGCATTTTACATGTCCTGCTAAGCAGAGAACTTTAAAACATCACTGACATGGTTTATTTATTCTCATCACATAATAATGATTGAACACCTAATTTATAAATATAAGCCATTATGTACCACATAACTTTAGATATAATTATCTGATGGTATTTTTACATAAAGTTGTGGCTTCTTATTACACATTAAAATTCAGGTCAATGTGGCATGAAGTCAAATTCTTTCTGTTCAACAGGGCATGAAGTCAAAACTTTTCTAGTCTTAATGATCATTAGATTAGTTGTGGGGTGAGGGAGTATCAAGTATGGCAAAATAAAGGCTTCCAAGATAACTCCATCAAAACTTTCAGTGCTATATAGTATCTCCAGTACGTAATTTTTCACCACTTAAGATCTTTTTCTTAGGTTAAGGAGACATGGTCTACAAGGGAAGGGCTTCTGAACTGAAGCACTGATCTTCTGAGAAATACTGAATGTGATGTCACCAACTGTCTATGGGACATAAAAGGGTGCTGAGGCACACTGACGATGGAGCAGCATCTCGTGAGAATACAATTCCATCGACTTGCAACCGATTTACTAGCTTCTGCACCAGAGTCACAAGAGTAAACTCTGAATTTTAAATATGCACATAATGTCACAGTATGTTGTCCTCAAAAAGTGTTTGGATTTATATAAGCTAAACAAAAAACGTTTCACAGTAGGTTCCAATGCTAACTTATGTTGGGGGAGGGGGTGCATAACAACCTGCACACCAATAGAAGTATTCACTCTGATGCAGAAATTCATGGCATGAACCAAGAATGAGCTTCTAACTTCTTATTTCAGCAAATACATCACGTCACACACATAATTTGTCCATATTTTAACTACTATTCCATAAATACTTGATGTTTGTACTAATAATGCTACTGGAATGGAATTATATTACATAGAAAAGTGTCTGAAAACCAGATATAATAAGCTCTAAAGGGCTAATTTTCACTTATATAATGGGACTCTGGCTGAGAAATCACTACTTATCCACAACAGTTATCTGAAAAAATCAAGAGATGACTCAGGGTCACTCATTACACATTCAAATCTAGGAATGAATTAATTCCATAGTAGATTAAAACAAACAAAAGAGAGTATAGTAAACAACATTATACATGGCAAACCAATAGCACAAAATTGGGTGAGCTTGTTTAGTATGAAAAGGAGTAAGGTTCCACTTCAAGCCATCCTGACAAGAAATCTTTTTTAAAGTAATTCAGCCATAAATAAAATTACTCAGACACACACAATACACATAACACATATGGTTTTCTAATGAAATATCAATTGAAAAGCAGCATTTTCATACACAAACAACTAGATATGCAATATAATACACACACATTTTCACAGCTAATAGTACCAGCAATCTTAGTTCTAAGTAATGCTTTTAAATAGTCTTTCCTGATGAATATTTGAAAACCAATACTGTAAATCATCTAACGAAATAGTAATTTCCCTTAAAAACAGTATATTTCATACGGTAAGTACATTTCAATTTCAGATTGCCTTGGTTCACAAAACATAAATCACACAACATTAAACAGCTTAGGGAAAAAAGCATCGAAATGTAGGTTTCTTCCATGTATTCTTCCTCGGGCATCATTTACTCAGTGTCATCCAGCAGCCCTCGAGGTCTTTCCACAGCTTCTTTAAAAGCACTACGTTTGCTTTGCAAATGATGACTCAACAGCAGGCTAAATAACCAGTATTGAAAGAAAAGACGTGACATCAACTGTGTCCTCCCAAATGTCAGAATACTGTTGGTTCCCAAAAGTTGGCAAAACTTCCCAAAGGATCTTCTGGATTCAGGCTTTGCAGGATAAGGCCTCGTTACGTAAAGAACGATTGAGAATATTTGCTCCCCACACCCAGAGCCATTCAGGCATATACTGTGCAAAAAGAAACTAAAAAGGAAAGAGCAAAAGGTTGTAAGGTTAGAGCCCACATTCATCAATGCCTACAGGAGTGCTAAGACCCGCGTATGACTTCATCCAAAATATACTCACCAGGCTCAGGAAGCACAACGAGGGCAAACACAAACACCTCCGTGGTGCTCGACTGAGCACCTGTTACTGCATAAGACCCTACACTAGACTCTTCGGATAACAGAAACACCGTCACCACCTGCCGTCTTTCTCCCATGAGGCCGGACCTACAGGCAGTAATATACCTCCTTAAGGGTCACAAAGTCATTCCAGGGATAAAAGGCAGCTGAGACAGATACTGTATGAGAAAACAGAGTTGAGGGCCAAGATGGGCCTAGGTTAAATAGGAGAACTGAGTCACAAACACCAGGACCTTAGGACGGCACCTTGAGATGTGAGTGAGGAGGCTGCTCGCGCCAGGGGACCTCCGGGGGGTGCTTGGCTGTGTGTGGGATGTCAGACACTTTGGTTGTCATAGCTGGACAACCAGGAGGGCTAGGCCAGGGATGCTCATGAACACCCTAAAGTGCCCCAGACGGCCCTGCCACAAAGGCTTCCCAGCCCCAAACGCCAGTCATTCCGAGGTTAGAAACCCTGGCTCCTCTCAGAGTTCTTCCCACAAGGCAGGGCTGTGGGCAAGCCCCCAGCAAGGGCTGCAGCTCTAGCCTTGACTGGAGCTGAAGTGTGACAACAGAGGTTACCCAAGAGGCCGCAAATGAACACGGAAGGGTCTGCAGCGTAGCAGCAGGGGTTCCGCAGAAGCTCCAGATCAGCCTCCTTGGAGAAGCCTGTGGTTGGAGCCAGGAGTAACTTTCTGGGGAAATGACTATGGTCTCTACGGACCCCTTTAAAGAACCAGGATTCTGTGAGGAAAATGCCTGGGCACACCTCCTGGGAGCCTGTGCCCCACAGCAAAGCCATCTAAACCCCAGGAAAGAAAAGAAGTCAGTTGAGGGTCCCGTCATCAGCGCCCTGTAGGAAGGGGGGCACCTGAGGCAGCCTTGGTCATCACAGCCCCCTTCCAGGTGACATTCATTACATATTTTCTCAGTTTATTTAGTGGGGAAGGGATCCACATCTAAAACTCTGATTTGTCATTTCTAGCCATGGCCACTGTCTGTTTCAGAGGGACCAACATCAAGGAATAGTTTGCCAATTCCCTAAGGAGGTGCCATTTCTGGCTCAGTCCAGTAGGATTTCAGCACCTGGCCAGCAGGTGGTAGAGAGGGAGAAAGGAAGGTGAGGGGAGGAACTGAGTCCTCTGGGTACTGGCAGATACATGAAAGGTGCTGACTCATCCAGCAGTTTAGATTATCACACTTACCAGAAAGGAACGCCAAGTCTCTCCCACTAGAAGCTGCAACCAAAGTACCCAAATTGAAGTAAGGGGGGGAAAGGTGGTGTGTGTGTGTGTGTGTGTGTGTGTGTTAAGAGAGAATTGGGTTTCTTTCCATGCTTAGAGGTCCTGACCAAGGAGCATAGGCTTAGTAAGGGGGGGGAAAGGTGGTGTGTGTGTGTGTGTGTGTGTAAGAGAGAATTGGGTTTCTTTCCATGCTTAGAGGTCCTGACCAAGGAAAGGTGGTGTGTGTGTGTGTTAAGAGAGAATTGGGTTTCTTTCCATGCTTAGAGGTCCTGACCAAGGAGCATAGGCTTAGGCACCCAGGCAACCCCTCCTCCTCTGCAAGGAAAGGACAAACGGAAACTTACATTAGCAATTAAAACGCAAATGGCATATATTCTCCAGAGACCAGGCAGGTGGAACTTGAAGAAGGAAGGAGTAAATGGGAATGGAAAAGAGCCCAAGGATCAGGGGCTAGAATCCTGACTCTGGAGGCATTTCTAGTTAGAAACAACGCTTTTGTGCGTGTGTGAAAGTAGCGTTCCCCCTTTCCAAGGGGAGTGGGAAATGGAGCGGGTGGGGAGGCTGGGGCCTCTGCCCGGGACCTCAGGTCCGGCTCCCAGGGCATCCTCGGTCCCACCCAGCTCCACCTCTCCCAAACGCCACTTTTCTTTCAGCTACAGTAAGATACACAAACAGACACACACACACACATACAATATCTGTTAACAGATACATCAAAAATAGGCGCTAATTCAGAACAGAATGTGACCCCAACCTCGGCACCTCAGACCCCCCATTCTAACCAGCTGTCCAATCAAGCACCAGTTTCATAAGGAAGAGCCCGGCTGGCCAAGTTTTAGAGCTAATCGCGTTTCAACCGAATGCTTCTGGCCTTCCATCAACCATCGCAAACAGAAGCTACAGCAGAAAGGCCTTTTTTTTTTTTTTTTTTTTTCAAGTGCGCTGAGTTATGAGGCTGACAACTTAATAGGCACATTCACTAGTGCCTACTGCTGAAAAGGCTTCCAAAATCAATACTAATCATTTGTTAACAAAGCAATACAGCTGGAGCTTATTTCTAATTTGTTTTATAAGTCCAAATCATTTTTTTCCCTACTTTTAGCTTGCAAAACTTTTCTAAAACACTTATTATAATTCAGCAAGAAAAAACTGCTACATTGTATCAAAAGTGCCCGGCCCAGCAAAAAGAGCCCTGGCTGTGAATCAGCTCTGGGGCAGCTTTTTTTTTTTTTTTTTTTTTTTAAAAGATTTATTTATTTTATCCATTTTAACCAACTCCCCCTTCCCCATTTGCTGTTTTTGTGTCCATTCGCTGAGCAATTCTCTGTGTGTGTTTCCTGCCATCTCTTCTCATCCTCCAGTCTTCACCAGGATTCGATCCTGGAGACTTTCGATGCAGGAGACAGTTATTCTGCCGCCTGCGCCACCGCAGCTCCTGGCTTCTGCAGCTTTCGGAGCATCTCGTCTTGCGTCTCCCCTGTTACGTCATCATCCTACTGCATGGCTCCCGGGCCCAATGGCTCACCAGCACACAGAGCCTGGCAGCCCATGCGCCTTCTATATATATATTTATTTTATTTTACCGGGAGGTCCCGGGGATCGAACCCAGGTCCCTCCATATGGCAGACGGACGCCCAGCCATTTGAGCCACATCCGCCCCCCCGGGCAGCTCCTTTTTTGAAATGCTACTTACTGATGCTCTAACAAGGACATGTGTGACAAAGGCCCAGGCGCTGGGAAGGTGAGGAAGCACGTCTCCTCACCTGTGTGCAAGCTGGGCAAACAACCTCTTTTTGTACTTATTAATATCGGTCACTTGATACATTATGTTCTAGTAAAAACACAGTGAAATTGCTTTAGATGCCATCCTCAAGACAGTTATCACATCTAGAAATGAAACGAGCAGAGCGCTGCCGGAGAAAAGCTGCCCGGACTGCGCAGGCTGAAGCCGCCATCAGTTCTTGGCCCCATAGTCAACGCTGCGAAGAGATCCTTCCATTTCCCCAGCCGTCCCACTCCCCTTCCTACACAATTATTTCAAGCCTTCTCCCTCCCTGCAAACCTCTGACGCCCTTCCACTGCCCCTCCCTCCTCACAGACCACCCTCCCTCATGCAGGCGCTCCCGCAGCAGCTTCCAGCAGCACCTTCCACCTCTCCTCTCGCCCTCCCTCAGTTCCTAGCTGTTCTCTAAGTTCAAATCACGTTCCCTCTCCTGTGCGCTGGGCCCTACTCCTCCCACTCCCACAGGAGCCTCTCCTTCCACATGCTCCTGGCTCCCCAGCATCTAATTATAACCAAGTATCCCCTAACCAAATAAATTAACTAGGAAACAAACAGATCCTTGGCCCAGATCCATCTCTCCTCACCCCCTACAGAGCCTGATTTCTTGAATGAGCTTCCTCTACCCACGTTCTCCACATCTTGTCGACTCACTGCTTATGGATTCTCCCTGAAATGCCTCCAAAACTGCTTTGGTCAAAGTCCCCAAAGATTTCCAAGACACAAAGCCCCACAGATATGTTTGGTCCTCATGCTACATGACAGCTGGCATCAGCTGGCCCTGACAGCCATCCTGGCCCTCAGCTCCCGAGACCCCACAGCCCCCTGTTCTCCCCACGATCCTCTGGCTGCCTTCCCTTGCTCAGGCTCCTTTGCTGGACCTTCTTCCTCCACTAGTCCTTGGAAGGGTGGAGTTCCTTGAGACTCTGACCACACTCTCTTCTTCTCTCAAGACACTCTCCTTGGATGATGTCACTTATCGCCACGGCCTACTGTCCAGCTAAACGCTGATGACCCTCAAAACTAAACCTCTTGATTGCACTCCCATTTATCCCCCTGCCAATTCCACTTCTTCCATAAATACTTGCCAGGACCTTCAAATCCAACATCTGTAAAACTCTACTCATTATTTCCCCCAAAACCAGCTTTCTTCCTCTCGTGCTACCTATCTGAGGAAATGGCACCATTAAGTTTCTGAAGCCATAAACCTGATCATCTTTTTTGATTCTCCCTTTCCTTCAATCCTTCATATTCAGTCCATCACCAGATCTTGCCAAGAGGTAAAGACAAGCTATCATTCTTACTTAGTTCACAATGTAGAAGACTAAATGAAATCACCAGCACAAAATAAAGCCGATGACATGTCAAATTTTACATAAAATTCTTATAGAGATTGACAAAGGACGGAAATCTTAACAAAATTCAACCTGGAACAATGGAATACTATCCAGCCATAAAAAGAAATGAAGTTCTGATACATGTTATGATGTGGATGAACCGTGAAAACATGTTGAGTGAAAGAAGCTAGACACAAAAGGACAAATATTCTATGATTCTACCTAACTCAAACATCAAGATTAAGCAAATTCACACATATAGAAAGTAGGTTAGAGGTTATCAGGGGCTGGGGAGGAAGACTGGGGAGTTACTGCTTAATGGATACAAAGTTCCTATTTTGGGTAATAAAGTTTTAGTACTAGCAGCTAGTGATGGTAGAAAAACATTGTAAAGGCAATTAATGGCACTGAAATTGTATGCTTATGGTTAAAGTGGCAAATTTTATGATATATATATATATAAAATTTTTAAAAATTCCACCTGGGAAAATTGTATTCAGAGGAAATGATGACTACAAAAAAAAAAAATCTTAGTGGCAAAAGCTATCAGAAAAATCTGCTATGGGCAAAAGAGAACTGAGGAATCAAATCTTCGTTGTAAAATTTCAGAAAAACAAAAACCAAGAACTGATAATAAAAAAAAAAAAGAACTGATAATATTCAAAACCATTTGAGTAAAATAGAAATGAAGATAGAAATAAGTGGAAACAGTTTATTTCTCTCTTCATTTGTAAAGATGTCTACTCTAGGAATTAAATTGGCCTAACAGAGTTTCTTGGCAGAAAAAAATATGTTCTCAATAAAATTTCATCAATGTGAACAAAGTTTAATTGCAAATAAAATGTAGATGTTTATAAAATGCTGTCAAAATATCTACTACATCTAAACCCTATCCTCATTACATCTTCATTTCTATGAGAACTTCAGAAACTACTAAGACGACTTTTTAGGTTTTTAGATTTCTCTGCTTTTCTCAAGTATTTAAGGAACTGGAAAGAACCATTTAAATAAAACTGCTTCTAATTAAATAAACCTTTAGCCAAATCTTTTGATAAAAGTGAAAATTAAGTACTGATTTACTTATGTATTAATTTAGTGGTACTAAATCTAATAATCTTTAGAAAATATGCATTTGGTAATTTAAAAAGTCTACACAAACACAAAAAGACAAATATTGCATGGTCTCATTAAAATGAACTAAATGCGAAAAATAAATGCATGGAATTATAACCTAGAGTATAGGTTATTAGGAGATAAGAAGAGGCTTGAGAAGAACTACTGATGCTTAATGTATGTAGAAGTTTTAATTAACTTGACTGTAAAAGTGTGAAATGGATAGAGTTGGTAACACATTATGGTGAGTAGTAGCTGGTTTATAAATGGGACTGTGGCTGAAAAGGATAGTCTGGGGAAGTTAATGTCAACTGAAAGAAAGCCAGAGACTGAACAACACAGTGAACCCAGAGGTGGATGAGAATTGTGGTTGATGGTACAGATGCAAGAGTGTCCTTCTGTGAGCGAGAGCGGATGTATGTCACTATTGCAGGGTGGTGGGAATGTGGAGAAGCATGGGAAAAATACAATTGGTGTGACCTATAGACTGTGGTTAACAGCAATACTATAATTCTTGCATCAATGCCAAAGATGTACTGTGTTGATAAGGGGGGTATGGAAAAAGTGTGCCAAATATATACTATGGACCATGGTTGGTGGTAATAGTTCGATGATATTATCTCATAATCTGTAACAAATATTCCACCACGGTGTGGTGTGTTGGTGAAGGGGTGTTGTATGGGAATTCTACACATGTGCATGATTGTTTTGTAAGTTCACAAGCTCTCTAATGAAAATATATTTAAAAAAATACGGTGGGTTGGGGGGGAAATACACCAAATGTAAGATATGGACTATAGTTAGTAGTAATATTTTGATGATGCTCTTGCATAGTTTATAACAAATGTATCACAACAATGCAAGGTATTGGTGGAGGGGTGATGTATGGGACCCCTGTATGATGTTATGCATGTTTATTTTGTAAGTTCACAACCTTTTCTATACATTTATTGTTTATATATGTTCATGTATGAATGAAATACTTCAATAAAAAATATTGACGGGAAAAAAAGTCTATGGAAAAGGACTATGGTAACAAGGCATGCACCAAATCAAGAAAAAAGCTAAATAAAGTGGTAGCAGAGCCAGCCCGCGCCTCCAGTGTGGCTCCTTGGTCCTGGTTCTAGAGGCAGCAGAGTCACTCTCGTGAACATACGGGGAGCATGCCTGTCTGCCCAATCTGTCTGGTCATGGCCTGAGGGACTTGTCATAAGAGCTGCATGTAGAAGGCAGCTCACCAAGCTCTCCTGCGGAACACTGTGGGACAGCACTCGAGTGGCTGCCCGGGGCAAAGAATTGTTGGCTGTAGGACATACAATGCGATACCCAGGACCTGGGGAAACTTTTTCCTAGGGAAGAGGGGACATCCGGAACTACATAAATGGAGGAATTCCTAGGGCCAAACACACATACCCAAGACAAGAGTGTGCAGAAAGGATCAGGGAAGCCCCTACGTGCCGGCTGGCGCTCTTCCGTAAGCCTGCTGTGTGGATAAGCCCTGAGGACAGCTCACACAGGTCACCCTGCTGACAGCTAAGGAAAGCCCTGTCGTAACCCAGCTGAATAGAAGAACAGACACCTCAGAAGCTAAATTCCAGCGGTGACACATTAGACATCAAAGCACCCAGGTTTCAACAAAAGGCTGTGAAAAAAAGAAAGAGGAAACGATGACGCAGGCAACAGAGAAGACCGAAGCAGTAGAAGCCTTCAGTGAGGAGGGCCAGGCCTGAGACATGCGGGGCAAAGACTCTGGTCCTAAATATGCTCAAAGAGCTAAAGGGAAACATGGGCAAAGAACTAAAGAAAATCAGGAAAATGATACACGGACGCAAAGAGAGTGTCAATAAAGAGATGGAAATTATGAAAAGGAACCAAACAGAATAGAAGACCATAGTAACAGAAATGTAAACTTCCCTAGAGGGGCTCAACAGCAAACTGGAGCTGACAAAAGAAAGCAGCAGTGAACGTGAAGACTAGACAATTGAAATCATCCAGGCTGAGGAGCAGAAAGAGAAGAGAATGAAGGAAAATGAATAGAGCCTGAGGAACCTGTGGGACACCATCAAGCGCACCTATATATGCATAGCGCGAGTTCCAGAAGGAGCAGAATAAGAGAATGGGGCAGGGAGAATATTCAAAGAAATAATGGCTGAAAACTTCCCAGATTTTCCAAGAGAGATGAATATACACATCCAAGACACTCAACAAACTCCAACCAGGAAAAAATCCAAATAGATACACAATATGCCATGTTTTAATCAAACTGCCAAATGCCAAACATAGAGAATTCTGAAAGCTGCAACAGAGAAGCAATGTGTCGTATACAAGGGAGCCTCAATAAGATTAAATCCCAATTTCTCATCAGCAACCATGGAGACAAGGCTGCTGTGGGAAGACATATTTAAAGTACTGAAAGCCAAAAACTGTCACCTAAGAATTCTATATCCAGCAAAACTGTCTTTCAAAAATGAGGACAGGATGAAGAGACATTCCCAGATAAGCAAAAGCTGAGGAACTTCATCACCACTAAACCAGTCCTACAAGAGATGCTAAGGGGGTTCTAAAGGTTGAAAAGAAAGGTCATCATTAGACAAGGGAACAAAATCACATGAAGAAATAAAGATCTCTGGTGAAGATAATGACATGAGTAAATAAAAATACCAGTACTGCTGTATTTTTCATTTGTAACTGCACTTTTTACATTATAAAGGATCTAAAAGGCAAATGCATAAAATGTAATGAAAAATCAATGGTTTTGGACTTATATATAAATATATAATTTGTGACAAGAACTACAGAAAGGTGGAGGGACAGAGGGATATAAGAACATAGTTTATGTATGTAATTGAAGTTGAGTTGGTATCAAAGCAAACAAGATTGCTATAGATTTAGGATGTTCAATTTAAGCTCCATGGTAACAAAAAAAATATCAGAGAATATGCAAGCTCATAGAGACAGAAGTTAGAGTACAGGTTATGGGGGAGGGGGAGGAGGGAATGGGGAGTTAATGTAAAATGAGCTTGGGATGAAGGCTCATCCCAGTATTGAGTAATGGCTGGTGGTGAGGGTACTACAGGGTTGTGAATGTGATTAATCCATTGAATGGTACATCTGGGAGGGGGTGGGAGGGGAAGAATTATGTTGTCTATATATTTCCACAATTGAAATAAAGAGATAATGACAATTCAGTGCAATACATGATCCAGTATGGGATGTATGGAGGAGAAAAGGCTCAAAAGGACATTACTGGGACATAAGAAAAAACTTGAATGTAAAATATAAGTTTTATATCAACAATATATTTCTTGAACTTGGTAACTGCTTTAAAGTGATTACATAATTGAATACCTTGTTCATAGGAAATGTACATGGAAGTATTATGTGTTCAAAGAGCATGATATGTGCCACCTGCTCTCAAATGTTCAGAAAGATAGAATGAAAGACCAAACGAACAAAAGAGAGAAAGCAGGACAAGGGTGGCAAAACGTTAAAATCGGTGGTTCTGGGAATCTAGGGGGCTGGAATTCTCTGTATAGGGTTTGTATTTTTTTTTTTTTTTTTTTTTGCAACTGTCCTGTAAGTTTGAGATTATTTCAAAATTAAAAATTAAAAATAGAGAACCCCTCATCCTGGAGAGCTCTGTCACGTTCTCTAATGCAGCAGCAACTGTCCCCCAAGTGCAGGGGCAATGACTGGGGAAGGAGGATGGTCCATTGATGGGCCCTTGATACTGACGACTATGCTTGTGAGCCTTTGCTCTTGTAATTGAAACTTAGCCTACTGTTATGGGGTGCCTAAGAGGTGCCTCCTGACAGCCTCCTTGTTGCTCAAATGTGGCCTCTCTCTAAGCCAAACTCAGCATATAAATGCATTACCTTCCACCCAGGGTGGGAACATGACTCCGCAGATGAGCCTCCCTGGCACCGTGGGATTACTATCAAGTACCAACTGGAAAAAGACCTCAAATAAAAGGGGGAGAAGGTAAAGACAAATGAGTTTATATGTCTAGAGACTTCAAAGTCAGTTGGGAGGTCATCCCAGAGGTAACGCTTATGCATATCTCAGCAGGATCTCATTGACTGCCAAAGTGGATACTACCTCAAATAGTGGGGCTACTGAGGGCTCTGGAGACACCCAGGTCCTATAGTCAGGGCAGATAACTCCGGAGTTTGATGCCTTGCCAGTGGACCCTAATTTGGACTTTGTATTCCTGAGAGTGACAGAGTTGGACTCAGTTATGGCTTCCCTACACATGGCTCATCTGTCCCTTCTATTTGAACCTATACTTGGTGCTGGAGTTGGTAGGTGTACATACAAGAGACTTGAATCTTTGGGCTGTCCATGTGCCAAGAGGACCCTGAGCCTCAGTGGAATTGCAACATCTATTCTCCAGTTCATAGGACTCTCCCAGGACAACTAACAAGGAGGTGAGGATGGACAACCACCATACAAGGAAATGAGAGCGCCTACAACTGCAAGCAAGAGTCCCATCCATCGGCTGTACTCTCACTTAGAGGTGGAAGAGACATCACCATCCCAGAATCCTCAGGATTGGGGAATGAACTATGGACTAGAGTGGACTTACTGGTATTCTACTATAGACTTGTTGTGATTCTAGCAATGGAAGAAATTACAGCAATGATATGGAGGCAGGGGGAGGGAAAGACAGGTGTAATGCCAGGGCTTTTTCGGGACTTGGGAATTGTCCTGAAAGGCATTGCAATGACAGATATATGCATTATATATCTTCCCATAGCCTGCAGAACTGTGTGGGAGAGAGTGTAGACTACACTGTGAACTATGGTCTGTGCTCAGTGGCAAAGCCCCAGGATGAACTTATCAATTGCAATGAATGTGCCACACTAATGAAGGATGTTATTTATGTGGGAGGGTTTGGGAGGTGTGGGGAGTAGGGCATATGGGAATCCCTATATTTTTTGTGTAACATTTATGTAATCTAAGTATCTTTAAAAAAATTAAAATATATATATTGAATAAAAAAAAGAGAACTCTACATATTAGAGGAAAAAAATCTCTAAATAAGGGCATTTCTACATGTCAGATAAATTCAAGTTTATTATGATAAATCATTTTGAGTTCTCTACCTAATACTTAGAATCAAAATTTCAAATATGTAACAAAGTTACTCTTTAAAATACTAAAAGACCTAAATCTTTGTCAAACCTGAATGTACTTTTTAAAAAATTTCTATGCCTTTTAAATAAATGAATCCAAGAATATACTGAGATATTATCTGACATAATGGATATATGAAATAAAGACCCATTTTACAGTTTTATGATTGTGAGTACACTATTGGCTTAGAAGTGCCCTTTAAACATTACTAGAATCTTTTTCCAGTGAAATTACCATATAAATACTTAGTATTTTTATATTGCCATCCCTTACTTAGATTTAAAGCAGCATATTTCATTTTTTAGATATCATATGGATTTCACTTGTGAGTATTCTTAATAATTCCACAAAAGAGAATTTCGTGACTCACCAAAAGCATTAAGTGTCAGATTTAAGAATCAGAATTTATCAGACCCCTACGTGTCATTTAGAAACATTTAGGATAAGTTCATCTAATTTTGAGAGCTGAGTGCATACCTGAATCGAATGGGACCAGTATCCTGTGGTCCTCTTTGAAATTCCAAGGGTAGAAACAGCATGGTGTGCGTAAACTTTTGGCGACGGCGCCAGCCACTGGCATTTGTGCAGGAAGCTGCTCTGCGGAGTCACGCTGGTAGCTACGTAAAACGGGATCAGGCTCTGCACAAAGATCCCTTTAGAAGCATATTCGTACTGCAATGCACGGCTGAAGTGGTCTAAATACGCCTGGTAAACAGAGGGGAGAAAAAAGATTTACTTTTAATTTTTCAGGAAACTGAAAAAAATTCCAGAAAAAGAAAGACTCACTTATCCATCCTTTCAGGAAAAAACAGAGACAAGCCAACATGAGTTGCTAATAAACTGTTCAACCAACCCGACCGAGCAATGGTGACAAATGCGCCACTGCGTCATGATTTCACTGTCGTGTCAGTGATACGTCACCTTAGAAGCAGAAAACGCGGCCAGCTGGGGAGTTGGTTTACAGCAAGAGCCAGAAGAGATGGTGACGATGGCCCCTTTCTTTCTCTCCACCATTCCCGGGAGCACTATATGGACCATCAAGCTGGCTGCGGCGATGTTGACGTTAACGATGTCCCAGAGCTTGTCCTCGGAGACCTGAGTGAAATACTGGGGGTAGGGGTAGAACACGCCTACGTTATTCACCAAGATGCCAACGTCTTTGTCCTTCAGGGCTTCTCGAATCGGGAAGTAGATCTCCCGGCCATTGCTGAAGTCCGCAACAATAATGTCGGTTTCCACTTTATAGGTATCAGCTATGGCTTTAGCAACAGTCTGCAACTTGTCTTTGTTCCGACTGATCAGGACAATGTTGACGCCTCGGCTTGCTAACTCTTCAGCATAGGCTTTTCCAATCCCATCCGTTGCACCTACAACACAAGCCAGGAAATCTGAGCATGTTCATTTCATGGCGTGACCTCTAAAACGGACCTTCCACAACCCATTTCCGTGTTTAGTCAGAGAAAAAAAAAAATCACAAGCGAAATAAACCAGGCTCTAATATTTGTCAGTCACGGACAACGTGAATGATGCCAGTTAAGTCCTCTCCCAGACACCGGGAGAGACCAACGAAGAGTCGCTTCTCATCCACCAAGCCGACTGAGATGCAGTAGGGAAGTGTTTTCAAACTGATATCCCACTTGAATGTACACCAGGAGGCATTCTTCTGAGAAACAATGATAAATTAAGTAAAGTTTAAAAAAGGTGAAGCATTTTTGAGAGTGCTGACAGTTCCCAAGGACAATTTCAAAACAGGCAGCAAAAAAGGAAAAGCAAGGGGTAGGAAGGTAGATTTGCAGTAGGACTGGGAATAGGAGAGGGCAGAAGAAGGAGGACAAAAACCAGGAGGAAAATTCTTCCTAAGGAGAGGCCAGTAAGAAAATGGGAACATAACCACAATAGGAATAGGAAGTTTTCTTTTCCTGTCAGTACGCTCCCATGAAAACATCCCATTAAGTTCAGTAGCTCCTTGACTAATACATCTGATTTAAAATATAACTGAAATGGAAAAGATTAGTGCAATGTTTAAATTAGGCAAGAACTGATCTTTTTTTTCCTTACCACTGATGACTGCCCATCTTCCGTACTGCTTGATCAGATCTGCTCTGCTCACCAGCCGAGGGATAAAATGCAGCCTGATCAGGCTATAAAAGTCACAGACAACAGTGATGCTTTTTCGGGCCGTGTACCAGGCTCCAACCAAAGCCAATGCTTCCATATAGCAATTGCAAGACCTGGCAATTTCTCTGTACAGCAGGTAGAAGCTGTCAACAGCAGCCATGGCGAAGGCAGCCTGCAGGGAAGAGAGAGAGAGGTCTCCGCTTAATCCGTTAATGAACATGCAGAGTTTGAGATTAGAAAGACACCTGGGGACATGAGATCTTGATAATTTTGCATTCAAATAACAGTAATTTTCCAAATGCATGTAGCCCCCAGATCCAGATCAGTCAATTTATGATCTCATTATTTAATAGCTGTAGCTTATAAAGTTCTTTTCTTCCCAGGAGATTAATCAACACCACCAAGAGTTACCAAATTCCTACTAAAATCCAGACACTGGCTAAATGCTGTGGATACAGAGATAAACACAATATGCTTGGTGTCCTAAAAAAGTTCCTTGTCTAACATCATGGCAGGCAAACAGCATGTGATTCATACTACAGCAGAGTGGCGTGTGTATTTCTCGCTTTATCTGTCATCAGAAAGCAGAGTACCTTGGCCTTCAAGTGCTTACAATCCACATGAGACAAGACTAAGCTTTAATCAACCTTAGTATAAGTGAAAAATGTATATTTTAAAAAGAGATGTCCCCAAAATCGAAGAAATGGATTTTTCAAATAGCGAGAGAGGAAGCACACCTCTGTCTTCCTAACTTCATCTGGGAGCTGTTAGCTTTGCCTGGCCCTGTAGGTTTGAGGGAAGAGAAGTCCCAAACTCCTCTTCTGAAAATACAGGCAGCAAGCAATTACTATGTGCTGGAGCCTGGGACAGAGTCAAACACACAGGAAGAGGTCTCGGGGGAAGAGGCAGGCATATAAACAGATACTGTAAAATGCCATCGGGTCAGTCAGATCACCGTGCAGAGGTGGACAAAGGCCAGGTCACATGAGCAGCGTGTGATGAGGGACAAACTATCAAAAAGCCCACGACAGACTACAACTAAATTATGAGGGACTCAGGTATACACACATACAAGGTACAGCACTTAGTATACAGAAGAAAGTGGATTGTAAGAAAAAAAAAAAAAAAAAAAAAGATGAAATATAAAACTTTTAGAAGCACGCCCTTATAGAAATCCCATTAAAATAGCAGGGGGGAAAGGGGCCTGAAACTAATAAAATACACAATGATAGCAGCAAAAATTGACCTAACCCTAAGGAAGAATGAGTGAATCCCCCTCCCACTCCAGTGAAATGTAATTTGAGCTCAACCAAAGTTTTGCAGAGTGAAAAAAAAGAACACTGAAATGGAAACGTACAAGAATGACACCCTATTGTAATAAAAGGCACATAAAATAATGAAAAAAATGTGGAATATATATGTGTATCAATTTGCAAACCAACAAAACATACAAAAGAAATAGTAAGAGAAAAATGAAGAAATGGATAGGCAGTGGGATTCCTAAATGTTCCACAATAAGATGAATTTTAAATTGCTACCATATTATTAATTAAGCTGACATGGCATGAATTAAGCAGAATCAATAGGCACAAATTTAAATTTAAATTTAAAGTGTGACCCACAATGTAAAATCTTACAATCCACTTGAGACAAAACTAAGCTTTAATAAACTTTAACATATATAAAATGCTATTTTTAAAATGCCCCAAAGTTAAAAAATTGTTTTCTCAAATAAGTTGGGTCTCCTTATTTTCTATAGGTAAAATGCCACATATTGGGTTCTGTTCTCCTGCTTTCTGTGAGATGTCACAGAAACAAGAATGCCAAAATCCATCACAAAAAGATAATCAGAATATTTGCCACTATAAACATTTCTGAAGTACTTAAACCAAATTCTTAATATAAAAACAATGAAATAAATGCTCCTTTGGGGTAATTTTTCTTCATGGACCAGGCTAAGATTTCCTAAAATAAGAAAGCAAGATCACTGACATTTGGACTGAAGAGCTTTCTTTTTAACTGATCAATCTTCAAGCACTGCTTGTTGTTCCCCAATCCTTTAAAATACACTCTGTCATAAAAACGTGCATTCTGGAGTTAAACTATAGCTTAAAGGTTAGCAGGAGACAGAATGTGGATGGAGAAGGGAGAGCTGATGCTGAATGTATGTAGAATGTTTAATAAGGTTGACTGTAAATATGTGGAAATGGATAGGGTTGATGGTAGCACATTATAATGAGTATAAACGTGATTATAAACGTGATTATGGCTGAAAGGCATAGTCTAGGGAGGTTAATGTTAATTGAAAGAGCTAGAGGAGAATCCAGGGACTGTATAATGTAGCAAATTCAGCGGTAGGTGAATATTGTGGTTAATAATACAAACACAAGAATGTTTCTCTATTACAAAGAGTTAAGAATACAGTGATACATGGGGAAAATATAACTAATGGAATTTATAGACTAAAGTTAACAGTAATATTGTAATATTTTTGTAGCAAAGGCAAAGAAGGTCCTATATCAATGCTAAAGGTAAAAAAAAGAATATGGGATTTAGTTTTATGAGATATGAATATGATCAGGCATTTTTTTCATTTTCTTCACTAATAAGGAAACCTTCCTTGGCCATGTCACTTAATCAATCTGTACTCATCTTTCAGAACACTGGAGAAACAACTGAGTTCGTTTTTAGGAATAGATATGATAAATGTGCCTGGAGAGGAGTTTTTAAAATAATGCTTCCATAATTTGTTAAGCAGCTTTTATCTGTTATTTTATTTATTTGAAGTTGAAATAAAGTTTTTAAAAAAACACTCATTCTTCTTTGGCCGTGCATGAATGCCTCTCCAAGTTCTCAAACACCAGAGACGAGGGTGTGTCTGTGCTTTCCAAGGTCCCTTGTGCTGCCAGGTCAATAAGTCAGCGAAGGATCCGCTGACGGGGGCTGGTGCCCTGGACACACCGCTGCCTGGACAGGGTATCAGAGGGTGATGCCAGCTGCTGTTCCCAAATGGCCTTATATAATTATAAGACTTCCAAAGAAAGGGCCAAAACATTACATTCTTATCAGAAAAAACACAAAGACTGAGAGTCCATGTTAAATCGGCTTAAATTGGGCATTCCTGAAATAACTTTTGAAATGTGTACAAGTGCCTTTTGTTTTAACTAATCAAGTACTAGGCCATGAAGAAAGTAAATCCCAAAAAAAAAAAAAAAGTTATATGCAATAGTACTTTTAAACTAAAGCAGATTAGAAATAATAAAACTATGACTGAAAAAAACCTATACACTTGGAATATTAAATTTATTCTTCTAAATAACAGGTGAGTTGGGGCACATACAGGTTTAACGAATGAAGTTTTCAATGACAAATTAAATACCACATGTGAAGATCTACGGCCCATCGCTGAAGCAATACTACTGGGGAAATTCGTTATACTGAATGTTTATAGTAATGTTCTAGCTAAGAAGAAAGAGGCTGGGTGTGCCTCGTGGAGTGACCTCACACTGCTGGGAAGCTGGGCGAGGAGAACCTCTTCCCCACTTAAGCACAAGTTTTTCAAGAATTTCTTTTAAACCAAAGGTGACTGCCCATAACGGGGTCTCCCAAGATCCTCTGCCAAGCCCTTACCCTTGGCCTTGATTCTCTCTTACCTTATCTCTGCCAGTTCTAGGCCTTCAGAGATGAGCTGCTTTATCTTTCTTATAAGGTCAATCTGTGAATAAAAACCAACAAGAAACAAATTGTTTTCCATGTCCCTTGTAGGTCAGCTGGGAAACCTTATTTAAAACTCAGATAGAAATTTTTAAAAATTAAGAAACCGTGAAGAGTCTTATGCCATAAATTCTGTATAGGCAACAAAGCATAAACTCAAAGTAACCTCATTTCAGAATTATCAGTGCCTCTCTGGCAAGAGCGCACTCACCCTTCAAGGCTTAGCTGGAATGTGCCCCCCGCCCGCTTTTTTTTCTTTTTTCTTTCTTTCTTTCTTTTTTTCAGGAAGTACTGGGGACTAAACCCTGGGGAGCAGGTGCTCAACCACTGAGCTACCCCTGCTCCCCAGGACCTTTTTTCCTTAAAGAACATTTCATCACATGGAACAAAAACCCACTCAAATTAGCTTCAAGCAGGCAAACTGCAAAGCTACCAGGGCAACAAAGCACAGGAAAGAGGCAGGGCCTCCTGGGAAGAGCGTGCAGAAGCACAGCTATTATCCTAACCATTCTCTCTGGAGCCTGTGGGTTTTCCTCTCTGCCTCATTCTTTCTCTTTGCAAGCCACCTTACTCTGCCCCCCCTGCAGAGTCCACCTGAACTTCTGGGTCAAGAAGCCAATGCTACTTGGTGTCTCTACTGCAAATTCCTGGTAGAGATTCTGGCTGGCATTCCTTAGCTAGGAGTCCATCCCTGTGTAGTTAGCTGTGCGGGGAGGGGTTGGGGGGGGCACGGGGAGGACAGGGTGTTATGCAGTGTCCGGCAGCCATTCTAGGCTGTGAGTGGAGCAGGTGCTATAGGAATGAGGAAATGTCAACACTTTCCCTCTCCCTCCCCCATATACATTACAGGATCATTGTTTAGGTTTTGTTCCACCTCCAGGTGGCTGAGTTCCTCTAGGGCAGTGGCGGAATCTTATTCCTCTCTGTCCCTCGGCCACCTTGCACCATTCCCAGCACAGAAAAGGAGCTCAAGAAATGCTGAATTCAACTGTGCTGCCGAGGCTCAAGCTGCATTTCTCAGGCTGCGGTTTTCCATGACTAGCTCGCAGTCTCCACAGCAGCAATCCTTTACAAAAAGCAAAATCTTGTGTGCAAAACCGGCCAGGGGCCCCCTGCTCAGGTCCAGCAGACAAGAGGCACCTAAGGTGGAGTGGACCAAAGAAGAGCAGTGCCAAGGGGGCCTCCGGCCCACCTCGGCCCAGCTTCTCAACGCCACCCACTTGATTCCGGCACCACCTTGTCAGGGGAGAGTCCGCTATGAAAGCTTCATTTTATAGTTCTACGGTGTACGGATACTTTCAACATATTATATCACTGCTACATTCTTTTTTTTTTTTTTTTAAAGATTTTATTTATTTATTCATTTATCCCCCCCTTGCTGCTTGTGCTCGCTGGGTCAGCTAACCACGCCGTGCGGGCGGGCCTGCCCTCACCAGGAGGCCCCGGGAACCGAACCCGGGGCCTCCCATATGGTAAACGGGAGCCCTACTGATTGAGCCACAGCCACTTCCCTGCTACATTCTTAAGAATCAGAAGAGGGCTGATGGATTCAAGGTCCTCAGCTTAGCTGTACAGAAACGTGATTTTACCTTTGCTCAGATTTGTTCATACCTCAATGGACCAGAAGTGGAAAATAATAGGAAATTATAGATTTGTACATCCTCTCGATCCTTTTCCCCACCCTTAAGTACATGGTGGAAAACGACGTCTCTCTAATGAAAGCAGCAGCCAGTTCTTCACCCCCAAGCCTTTAAATTTCAGCAAAGCTCACAAGCAACCTTACACTGAAACACAGTTTTAAAGGAACTTATTACACGTTAAAGACTAGGAGCTGACCGGCATATGAATGAGTATCAAGCTGCACTTAAATTGTTTTGGGTTTTGATTGGTTAACTTTCCTGTGAATTGATTAGTTAAAAGTGTTAGTCTGTAACTTAGAGAAGCCCATTATTTTAGAAAGCCACAACAGAACACAGCAGAGTTCTGAGCCCTGGACTAATCTACCTGTGAAAAGGAGCTCTAAAGTTTTGTCATCCCAACAGAAAACTAAAATGTCAGTGAAAAAAACAAACAAAATAACCAGAGAGGAACAAGCAGAGGAAAACAGTAAATCAGAACTGTCCCAAAATAGGGAAAGGAGAGTAACTCCCTCTCGACTTTTAGGCATTTTCTCCTTCTACAAGGCACTGCTGGTCAGGGCTGTGCTCAGCAAAAACCCGAAGGTAGCATCACAGCAACAAAAGTGTCCCGGGAGAATTATAAGCAAAGCTGCAAAGGGGAAGGTCACCTCTCCAAAGAGCTACCGATGCGGCCTGTTCGTTAACCTGATCTATGGGCTAGCCGACTCGACTGAACAAGGGAAAGAGCCCTCAACCAAACATGGAGCCCTCCAGGCATCAGGAGTTCTGGGAGAAAAGTCTTCTTGGCTGAAGCACAGACATCACCAAATTATCCAGAAGGAGGAGACCTGGGGTAGCTGGTAAAAGTGCATAAAATAGATTGGCCAGGGAAGCGGCTGTGGCTCAATCAGTAGGGCTCCCGTTTACCATATGGGAGGCCCCGGGTTCGGTTCCCGAGGCCTCCTGGTGAGGGCAAGCCCGCCCGCACGGCGTGGTTAGCTGACCCAGCGAGCACAAGCAGCAAGGGGGGGATAAGTGAATAAATAAATAAAATCTTTAAAAAAATAAATAAATAAAAATAAAATAAAATAAAATAGATTGGCCAAAACGTTGTTTAAAAAAAATAAAGCAAATATGATAGAAAAGAGACGAGCAGCGCATGAGCAAACAATAGACTGTATTGTGGACTGAATCCTAGGCCCCAAAGATGTCCACATCCTGTTCCCCAGAACCTGCTAATGTGCTGCCTCACGCGGCAAAGGGGACTTGGCCAATGGGATTAAGTTAAGGACCCTGAGATGGGAGATTATCCTGGATTATCCCAGTGGGCCCCAAATGTAATAACACATGTTCTTCTAAGGGGGAGGTGGGAGAAGACAAAGATGACAAACAGACAATGGAAGCAAGGTCAGAGAAATATCGGAAGATGCTACTCGCTGGATGTAAAGGGGGAGGAAGGGGCCCCAAGCCAGGGGATGTGGGCAACATCTAGAAGCTGGCAAAGGCAAGGAAATGGATTCTCCAGAAAGAAGCCAGCACTGCTGACACTTTGACTTTAGCCCAGTGTGAATAACTTTAGGCTTCTGACTGCCAGTATTTAAAGATCATAAAATTGTATTGTTTTCAGCCACTACATTTGTGGCAATTTGTTACAACAGCAAGAGAAAGCAGGAAAAATTGGTAGGTGGGTAGGCAGCAGACAGGCTGCCTTGTTTTTAAGAGACTAAGGAGACACACTGCCGATTCTGCCACATCCCTTAAAGCCCAAGCCTTCAGGTGTATTCAGGAGCCAGAAAGCACCCTAAGACTCCTGTGATCTTAGCCTGAGTGGGTAGACCTGAGATCCTCCTCACTGTCCCCTTACCAGCTAATGTTGCCCAACTTTCCAGTAAGGTTCCAGGGCTGTGGACTTTATGTTCACTAAAAATGTCTACTTCCAAGAAGCAGATATGGCTCAAGCGATTGAAATCCTGCCTACCACGTGGGAGGTCCCTGGTTCGGTTCCCAGTGCCTCCTAAAGAAGACAGAGAGCTGGTGTGACGGGCAGGTGTGGTAAGCTGACACAACAAGATGATGCAAAAAGAGACACAAGAAGAAAAACACAATGAGAGACACAACAAAGCAGGGAATGGAGGTGGCTCAAGCGATTAGGCACCTCCCTCCCATATTGGAGGTCCTGGGTTCGGTTCCTCTAAAGAAACAAGGAAGACAACAGACACAGCAAGTACAAACAGCGAGGGGTTAGGGAGAAATAAATAAATAAAAATAAATCTTTTAATAAAAAAAGTTCACTTCCTAGGGAATCTCACTTCTCAATTTCAGATGGAGTTTAAATCTGCCTTGCTGTGAGCACTCTGAATCCTATCAAGTCCCATTTCCTCTCCTCAGCTCTATTCCAGCACTTACCGGTAAGTTCCTAACATGCCACACCTTGGGGATTGCAGGCCCTCAAACCCCTCCTTTCCAAGCCCTGGCACTGAGCTCGCCTCTCAACTCCTCGTTGCCTCTCCTACCCCTTTGGCACTTCCCACAAACTGCTTTGGATTTCTTTTTTTTTTTTTTTTTAAAGATTTTATTTATTTATTCATTTATACCCCCTTGCCGCTCGCGCCCGCCGGGTCAGCCAACCATGCCGTGCGGGCGGGCCTGCCCCCACCAGGAGGCCCCAGGGAACCGAACCCGGGGCCTCCCATATGGCAAACGGGAGCCCCACTGATTGAGCCACAGCCGCCTCCCTGGATTTCATTTAAACGTTCAACTTGTTTATACCTTGGTTCCTCAACTAAAGCATAGGCTTCTTGAAGGCAGGAACTGTTTCTAAAACTAATCTAAGAAAATTTGAAAAATATACATAAAAGAATATAAAGCCTATTATGAACAGTTTAAAGAATAACAAAACATACCACCAATGCAGCAACCACCCTACTTAACAAATAAAACCAGTTTTTTTAAGAAATCCCATATGCTTCCTCCTCCATCACATCCCTTTCCTCCACCTTGGGGGTAACCACTCTTCTAAATTCCAAGGAATCATTCCCATGCTTTTTTGGTCTGTTGATTTTTGAGGGGTGTTTTTTAAAAATAGTTGTACCCCAAGCATGTATTCTGAAACAAGAGTAGTGTTTAGTTTGGTCTGGTTTTGAACCCTCTATAAAGGAGCCACACTTGGTGCCTTGTTTCCCGCAGCATTGTTTTAGAGGTTCAGCCAGGATGGTGCCTGCGGCTGTAACTCACACACGTTCACTGTTGAGCAGTATCCCTGCGGTTTTATTT
Organism: Tolypeutes matacus; assembly: GCA_026826555.1. Classification (NCBI taxonomy): domain Eukaryota; kingdom Metazoa; phylum Chordata; class Mammalia; order Cingulata; family Chlamyphoridae; genus Tolypeutes; species Tolypeutes matacus. Next base: position 4,177,540 of record JAKSZT010010873.1, on the reverse strand, counting down.
TATATTCACGAGCAGCGCTGCTGCGTACATACTCAGCCAAGTCTCTTGGGCACGCGTGCAAGTTTCTCAAAAGGATGTGCCCAAGAGTCTACCTGCCGGGTCACAGAGCAGCCCCGTGTTCAACTAGAGACTCCCCCCAGCAGCATAAGCCAGTTCGCAGGCAGCCTGGGCAGTGGTGGGTACTGTCAGCAGCTCACCTTCTGCCAACAAGGCAGGTGTGAAAGGCTAGCTCCTATGGTTTCAGTTTACATTTCCCCAATCACCAATAAGGTTGACATTCTTTTGATGTTCATGTGTTCTTTGTGTTCTCTCATTTATGAAATGCCTGTTCCTACCTTTTGCCCATTTTTCTATGATGGTGACTTTTTCTTTCAGAATTTTAAGAATTCTTCATATATTCTGGATAGATGTTTTCTGAGTTTTGTGTCTCTATCATGATTTTAATCAGCTGAGTGTCTTGATTTTAATGGAGTCCAATTTATCAGTCCTGTTCATTGGTGGTTTGTGCTTATGTTTTTTTCTGTTTATCTATTTTCAGAAATCCTGGCTTAGCCCGAGGCCATAGAGGTAATTTCCCATATTATTTTGTAAAAGTGTGGCAGTTTTGCTTTTCAGATTTAAGTCCTGAATCCTCCTGAGCTATGTGATGGTGTAAGGCTGGGATCTCCTACAACTTTAACACTCCTCCACAGTACCTGGCCGGTTGCTACATTTGTAGGCACTATTCATACAATACTTACAATATTTATTTAATAAACAGGATCAAAATAAAATCAAATATTGCTGTGTGTTCATATCAAAATTTCACTCTTGAGGAGAAAAAAATTAAGAGGGTTCTGAAATTTTGTATCAGCACCTCGAAAAACGTATGGATATATAACAATTTTTTGCAATGTTCTCACCTTCCTTTGCCAATTCCTGGCATAGCATTAGACTGAACAGTGGTGAAACTGAGTGGCAGGAGCAGCAACATGGACTTGAAAATCTGGATTCTCATCCAAGAGCCAATACTCTTGAGTTTCCTGTTTCCACTTGTGCAGTAGGAATTAAAATAGCACCCCACTCCTCAGGATATACCTAAGAGAACTGAAAACGGATGTTCACACTAGAACTGGGACACCAAAGTTCATGGTTGTATTCCTAGTGGCTAAAAAGTGGAAACAAGCCAATGCCTTATCACCTGAAGAATGGATGGACAAAATGTGGTCTACACAGACAAAGGACTATTATTTGGCCATAAAAAGGAACAAAGTACTGATCCATGCTACAACATGAACGCACCTTGAAAACATGAGGGTGAGTGAAAGAATCACAAGTGATTGAGTCCATTTATATGAAATGCCCAGAATAGCCAAACATATATAGACAGAAAGTAGACTCGGGATTGCCAAGGGATGGGGAAACGGGGGAATTGGGAGTGACTGCTAATGAGAATTCTGTTTCTTTTTGGGGTGATGGAAATGTTCCAGAATTAGAAAGTGGAGATGATTGCGCAACTTTGTGAATATACTAAAAACCACTGAAATGAACACTTTAAATAGTTAAAATGCTGAATTTTATATTAGATGAACTTTATCTCAAGGAAAAAAAATTCCACCTAAAAAAGTAATAATAATAGCATGGATTTGTTGAATTCTATGTCCCTGGAGTATTAATTAGTATAGGGATTAAAACCACAGAGTCTGAAGAGAGACAGCTAGGGTTCGAGTACAGACTCCTTGTTTAAGAGCTGTGTGTCTGTGGAAAAGGTAAAGTTACTTCACCTCTGTGCTTCCCTTACGTTAGGGGTTCTTAACCTTTTTTGTCCCACGGACCTCTCTGCCAGTCAGGTGAAAACCATGGACCCCTTACTAAGTCCACACTATACCGTGTATTATTTACACCCGCACCAACACGTCCCCACAAGAATAATGATTGGGTTTTTTTAAATTTTCAATTCAAGCTCAAGGACCCCCTGAAATCTTTCCATGGACCCCTGCTTAAGAAGCCCTGCTTACATCATCTGTAAAAAGGGGGATAACAGTTCGTGCCTGAGATGATGATGAGAATTAAGGGAGGTAAGACACTGAGAACAGAGCCTGGACGGGAGGCGCTGGTGACCCTCAGCTAGAGCCCCCCCTTTCAGTGCCCGGTGGTCTCGCTGGCTCTCTAGTGCTCAAGAGTTAAACCTGAGCGACGACTTCACACACACCACTTTGCTACAGGCTTCATTCCTATCACCTGACTTTATTCTCGCTTCAGCCTTACGAGGCAGGATTATAATCACCCCCAGTTTACAGGTGGGGAAACTGAGCCTCAGAGAGGTCACCTCGAAGGGCCGCGGAGTTCAGAAGCGGCAGGAATTCGGCTCAAGGTCGGCGAAGTCCCGAGGCCTGGCCCCGGCGACACGGCCCCCGCAGCGCGCGGCTCCTTAGGCCCGCGGGGCTGCGCCGCGGGCGTCTCGCTCCCCTTCGCTCCCGCGCCGGGCGGGCCGAGGGCCGCGAGCGCCCAGGAAATGCCGGCGAACACACGACCGGGGCGGCAGGGTTGTCCGCGCCCTTTCCTCGGGGCGCGTTACCCGTAACCATCTCTCTAACCCCAAAGCAGACAGCGGACCCCGCTCAGCCCCATCCTAGAGGCGCGAGCAGCGGCGGCGGGCGACCCGCGCCTCCCCAGGGAGGGCCGGGGTGGGGCCGGCGGAGGAGCAGCGCCTCGCCGGGGCTGGGTGCGGCCGCCAGACGCGGGGTCCTCGAGGGGAGGGGGCGCCGGGGCGGCTGGGGACGGGGTCTGAAGGAGCTGCCGCGGGACTCGGGGGGCCGGGCCTGGGGGTGCTGGGGGCGCGGGTTCCGGGCTCCCGAGGGCCAGACCCCGCGAGGGGCGCCGGCCCCGGGGGGCGTGGCTGGGGTGCGGAGGGAGGGGCGGGCCAGCACCCGGCGAGGTCCGGGGGGCACCGGAAGGGGGTCTGAGGGCGAGCGGGGCGCTGGGGGACGCCAAGGCCGGCGGGGCCCTGGGCGCGGGGCGCGGTACCTGCAGAGCCGGCGCACTGTGCCGAGACGGTCCCGCCCGAGCCGAGCGGCCGCCGCCCCCGTCACCGCCGCCGCAGCTGTCGCCGGGCCGAGCCCCCACGTGACGCGCGCACGCGCCGGGGGCGGGCCCTCTGCGTCTCCGGCGCGCTGGCCCGGAGTGCGCGTGCGCCGCAGTTGCCGTGGCGACCAAAGAAGCGTTGATCTGCCGCGGACTCGGGGTTTAGTGCCCCGCGAGGTAGCGTAGCGGGACCTGCGTGGCGCGGCTGGGGGCCTCAGCGACCCCACGGAGCAGGGCTCCCACGCTTCCAGGAATGAACACGCACCCCGCGGTCTCGGAGCCAGCGGCGGACGGAGAGGCAGGGCAGGACCGCGCCCAGGAGCCCCGCGTGGAGCCGGGCGTGGAGGAGTCTGCGGGGGACCACGGCAGCGCAGGCCCAGGGGGCCGCAAAGAAGGTGCCGACCGCCGCCCCAGGGAGGGCAAGGGGGGCGATGGGCCGGCCCGGCCGGGCCCTCCGGCTTCCACCCAACACCACATACCTGATCTTCAGTCAATCACACTAATAGCCGCTGACATTTATTAAACGATACGTGCCAAACACTACCCCCATTTGAGTCTCTGCTGCAGACACTCCTCTTCCCCTTTCTTACAGTTGAGAAAAGAGGTTATAAAACTTACTCCAAACAGATTACCTTCAGCTAGTCAATAAGAACAGAAACATAGACTGACTGCGGGTCCTCTCGCTCCCTCTTCGCCCTCATTTTGTGTTTTGAAGTAATCCCTTTCTTGGTTTCACCATCTAAGATCAAAGGCCCTCTCCCCTTCCAGACTGAAGGCTATGTCAGGGCAGCATATCCTGCTTGCATCCCAGTGTGCAGTCCAGTGCCTGGCATGACTCAGAGAAACTGAGAGAAGAGCTGATGGTTCTGGGTTCAGTGACCACTTCCCCCGGAATGAGCTTGGAGGATCTTCATCCTCTGCTCCCACTTAGTTTGGAGCCCAAAGGGAAACCTTCTAATGACCAGATAAAAAATGGAATTGATTTTTTTTCATTTTTTGAACCAATCAACGAAAATGTCTCAGGCTTCTTCCATCCGGACAAATCCTGCATAAAGAGCCATCAGGAAGCCGAATTACTCAGTGGAAAGATGCAGGCTTTGGAGCCAGTCATGTTGGCTTCTGATTCTGGCTCGCAGCTCACCAGCCTTGTGGCTGTTTAACCCCCGAGTTCAGCCTCCCTAAGCTTTAGTCTCCTCATCTGCACCTGACTTGCAGAATGATGTAAGACCTGGTGTTGGTGCTTCTGGCACATAGTAGGCCATTAATAAATGGTAGCTCTTGTTATTAGTAAAATCAGTCAATGACTAAATATATATTGAGCACCTCTTCTTGACTGATTCCATAAACATTGAGCCAGTGCCTCTTGTGACTGGGCATTGTATGCAGTGGGAAACAGAGAAGGGTAAGGGCTGTTTAACTTCATCCAATAGACCACAAAGAGAGTAGCAGTGAACAGCCTTGAAAATTAAGTGCATTTGAATGTGCTCTTTTTTTTTTTTTTAACTGAATATATTTCTTTTTTCTATTGTTCCATTTTTGGTGGTTTCTCTTTTGAGAAATTTCTAAAAAAAGAAAAAGAACAGAAAAATGTAACAAACACCCATGCATTGCCATCCAGAACTGAAAATTATTAACATTTTATCATATTTACTTGAAGTTTTTTTTAATAGAAGAAATAAATCCTTGCAGATAAAGTCGATGGCCGCTTTGTCTTCCTCCCTGTTCCAGTCCCTTCTCCCCCTTCCACAGGAGCCACCAACTACCATGGATTTGATCTGGCTTCTTTCAGTCACATCTCTAGACCCATATCTTGTGTCCCTAAACAAAACATAATGTAGCATTGTGTGTTTTTAATTTATATGAGTGGTACCCTGTGCTTACAATAAAACTTGCTTTCATCACTTAATATATGTTTCTGAGAACTATCCATGTTGATTGATGTGGCTCTAGTGCATTCTTTTTTTAAAGGCAGAATCTCAATCCATTGAATTAATATAGCATGTTTCATTTAACCAGTCCCTGAGAGTGAACATTTTAATTGTTTATAGTCTTTGTCTGTCACACACAATGCAGAAGTGAATATCTTTGCGCACGTCTCCTTGTACACCTGTACAAGAGTTTCAACAGAGGGTCTCCCTAGAGCAAAATGTGCTTTCAAGGCTTTCGAAATTGTCCTGCTTGTAAAAATGACTGGGGGTCCATACTTAACAGCAGGAAAGTTAGGAATCAAATTGAAATGGGGGGAGTGGGGGGGGTGGGCGGTTAAAATACATTTCTTGATCCCCATTGCACCCGTCTCTTTTATGTTCCAGAAATTAACCATCCAAAGGAAGCATGTACAGATCCTTCGGATGCCTCCCACCAAAGCCAGCAGAACCAAAGTGGTGATAGCGGGTCAGACCGTGGCTTGGCACCCCCTAGAGGTGACAGGGAAGATTGTAGCCCCAGGTACGTGGAGCTGACCCCTCGTGGCACACGTTTACCAAGGACGGTCGATGGCGCCATCACCCTCTTCTAACGTAAAGAGATTGAGGCTCATGGAGCTTAAATAGCCTGCGCAGCGTCTGAGAATTCAGTAGCGGAGCCAGGACGGCACTGCTTATGTTACACAGCTAACCTCAACCTGTTAAGCTTTCATGCCAGGCCTGGAGACAGAAACTTGATGACACTAAAAAAAAACATTTTTTTAGAATATACGTCGCAGTGTTTAAGAATGCTGAGAGTGAGGCTATTGGATGGAGTCCCCAAAAGCTATTTAAAAAAAAAGGCTGTAAACTAGCTATCAGGCACAATAGAATGTTATGGTATTGTGGGGGGGAGGGAGTCGGGGGAGAATCTATTTTATAGCCAACAAATTGGAGTAAATTTCTAGTTCATGCTTCTCATTTTAACAGAATAACCAAACGTTTCCTGCAAAAACTCTGCAAGCAACACAAGCTTTATATTACCCCAGCATTGAATGATACGCTTTATTTACACTTTAAAGGTAAGGATCCAGTAGAGGAGTTGCCTCGTTAGGCAGAGTCTAGTGGTATAAAAAATTATTCTCAGGATCATCTGGAGTCTCAAATTATAGTTAAGTAGCAGTCTGAGATTTTAGTGGAGACCTATGGAAAAGCAGTAATATTTCTTTGATGGTCCCCATTGGCCCACTTGGCTAAGTGTGACCAGCCCCAAATAAAGTGACTCTGATTGCCCAGCCAGAGAGCCACGGACTAGAATTAGGAGAGGGATGATCCCCCCCAAAAAAACTTGCCTTTGTGTTACGAGAGGAAGGAGGTGTGGATGCTAGTGGATAGGCGAAAACAAGGGTGAGCCTCTGACCTTCTGTGTGTGTAGGATTTACTCCGTGCCCCCTTCCTTCTTGCTAGGTTTTGATCGCATTGAGAACTTGGAAGAGTACACAGGACTGCGCTGTCTTTGGCTGGAGTGCAATGGGATACAGAAAATCGAGAACCTGCATGCCCAAACCGAATTGCGTTGCCTCTTCTTACAAGTGAACCTGATTCATAAAATTGAAAACCTAGAGCCCCTGCAGAAACTGGATGCTCTTAATCTTAGCAACAATTACATCAAGACCATCGAAAATCTCTGTAAGAATGCCCATCTTTTTATATGTCATTGTGTCGATCATTTTCCCCTGAGGGAGTTTTAGAAACGTCGGTTATGGGTGAGAAAACTTTGTATGCTTGCTTACTTGTGCTGACCTCACCTTCCAGCCTGCCTTCCAGTCCTGAACACATTACAGATGGCACACAATCACCTAGAGACAGTGGAAGACATCCAGCATCTAAAGGAATGTCTGAAGCTCTGTGTCCTTGACCTTTCCCACAACAGGCTGAATGATCCAGAGGTCCTGAGCGTTCTTGAGAACATGCCTGACTTGGTAAGGAAAAAGAAATCTTGCTTTATTTTATGTTCTTTAAATATCAAATAGCTTCTTTTTCCCCTTCCTCCCTCCCTCCCTTCCTTCCTTCCTTCTTTCTTTCCTTTTTTCACACTTTTTTCCTCTTTTTGATTTTTTTTTTAAGCTGGATTATCTTAAAGCAAATGCCAAACATATCCTTTCACTTGCAAATATTTCAATGTTTATCTCTAATAGATGAGGACTTTTTTTAGTATAACCACAGTACCATTGTATCTACAATATTATATCTGCATTTAATACCCAGTCTATGTTCAATTTTCTTTATTTGTCTCAAAATGTGTCTTGACAGTTGGGTTGTTCAAATCGAAACCAGATCCACAGAATTTGTTTTGATTATTTGCCTCTTAAATCTCCTTTAAGGATTCCCTTTCCCTATTTTATCCCTTACCCCATCTATTTGTTGAAGAAATTGGGTCCATTGTCTGGGAGAGCATTCCAGAGTTTGGATTTGGTTGATTGCACCCTCATGGAGTCATTTAACATGTCCCTCTGTTCCTGATATTTCCTGTAAAATGATAATAGAGCCAGAGGTGGATTAGATACAGGTTTAGTGTTTTAGGCAAGAATACTTAGAGGTAGACCATGCCCTTCCCCTTGCCTCGCCTGAGTTGGGGAGCATGGGGTGGCTAGTTGCTGCTCTTTTTGTAATGTTAAGATTGATTAGAGGGTTCAGGTGTGGTCAGCCTGATTTGACCATTATAAAGTTCCCTTTCAATATTTCTCCCAGTTGGTTCAGCAGCCGTTGATGCATGTTGCCTGTATGTATTATTTCATTAGAAGCTGTACAATGATGGTTTTCAGATTCTCTTATTCCTTCTGCATTTATTAGACAGAATTCTACAAAGAACTTCCCGAGGAATGGATGTGACTCAAACGGTTGGACCTGGGTTCGATCCCTGGGACCTCCCGGTAAAAAACAAAAACAAAAACAAAAAACCTTTCCCTCGTCAACTTGTGATCACCCTAATATATATTTCATACAGAAAAGGTCAGGATAAATGTGTGGTTCTTTCCTTTTATTTGCCAATTTTCAGAGAAATGGATCGAGACCCTGGCAACTCTAATGGGGACAACGAAGGCGTTTTCCTTTGTGGTGTCGTCAGCACGTGGGGTTGTAACTCAGTAGTTGATGTGCTCTCACCACTGCTGCCGTCACCATTTCTGATGTCCCAATGTTCCATCTCCAGGCTGGCCCCTGGGTCCTTTTGCCTCCAGTAGCCTTTGATAGCTTCCTTGCTTTCTGGGGTGTGTGTTATCATGAGTTAGGGGACAAAAAAAATCCTGTTGTAACCAGCACACAAAACCTCTGAGTTCACTGTTTACTGCTTAGGGCAAAGATAAGTCAGCAAAAAAGGGGAGTCCATTTAGACAAAAAGGGCAAGCGAACCACAACTCGGAATAATCAGTGGCTTGCCCAGGGGTGCTGAGCGGGAGAATGGCCCAGCCCAGCAAGGAGGAATGCTTAGAATTGCCGGCACAAGGTAATAATTGACGCAGTCTGCCTCTAGCAGCTTTCCAGTTGTTTTTAAATCCTTGGTGGCCCACCCCAGGTCATCTTGCTCCCACCACCCGTCCCCCTGCCTTTGGTAGTAGATCACTGGAAAATATTACAAAAGTACTGGAAAGGGTATGCAAAGGAAGTTTGGGAAATGCAAGACTAATTAACTTAATATATTTTCTCCAATGATAAAAAACACTGTAGATATGAAAAATATTGAACCAGTTTAGGCAAATGGATTAAAATAAAAACAGTTCGCCCACATACCGGCTTAACCACTCACCTTCTCTGAGCTGCTTCAGGCAGGAGAGGAGACGAGAATTCCAAGACAGCTCAGGGTGGGGAAGGAAGGCCGCTGGCTTGAACCCACATCGCCGAGTCCCTTTCTTTCTCCGGGTGCTAAGCTGACTTCAAGCAGTTCTGTGAGCCCGGCCCGGTGGCACTCAGAGCTGACAAGGGGGCATCCTCCGCCCTTGTCCCTTAGTTGCTGCCTCTCGTCTGTCCATCTGTTGTGCATGTTTCCTTAAAATGTGCTGGCTGCAAAGGAAAGAAAACAGATTGCTCTCAGTAAGAGACTGGTGAGCAAAATTCACATAGTGACTATCATGGGAGAAGCCTCAGGCAATGTTTTCCAAAATTGTTCCATAAGGACTGTGAGCTCTAGGTTGTAAGGCCAAAGTGGAAGAGAAGCTGTTCAATTACCTGGACAGTTCAGACGGCACAAAAGCAATGAAAACCTTCTCCCAGGTTCCCCAATAATGTCGCCAGGACATGAAGTTGGCACTTTCTCTCACTCAAGAAAATATATTTTATTAATTATTCTTAGAGTACATAACAAAGTATTTCAATCATATGTAATACTTTATTTAGTAATTCATTTGGTTCCACTTCTTTGCCTACAGCGTGTACTGAATTTGATTGGAAACCCAGTTATTCGGCAAATCCCTAATTATCGAAGGACGGTTACTGTTCGACTGAAACACCTAACCTACCTGGATGATAGGCCGGTTTTTCCAAAGGACAGGTAAGAAGTGACAGAGTGCTTTGATCATGTTTTAATATTTGAGCATATTGAACTTTTGTTTTTTTATTTCTGATTTATGAGCATTTTTTCACGTCATTAAAAATATTCTTTGTAAACAGTTTTAATGGCTACATACGTAATTATCCACAATAGAAAATTCCTGTTTTTGAACACTTCCCTATATCTGATTTTCCAGTCCTTGTATCAATATCCTTTGATAAATATCCTTGCATGTAAATCGTTGGCCTCATCACTGACTGTTTCCTTAGGACTGAATTCTAGGAGTGATATTAGTGGATGAAAGAATGTGGTTTTGAGCATTTTTAAAAGCTCTCATCAGTATCTTCTAACTGTATTCCAGCAAGTTTGTACCCATGTGTAACCTCACCAGATACAGCCATTGAAAGGAAATCTTTGCCAAGTTGGTTGATGGGTGAAGATGGTATCTCATGGTTTGAAATTTGCATTTTTTGGATATGGGATGAGGTCGGTCACTTTTTCACCTTTTTCTGCCGTTTACATTTCTTCCTGTATGAGTATTCTGTTCATGACTTCTTCACGGTTTCCTTGGAATTTGGTTTTCCTATTGATTTGTAAAGAGCTCTTTTTCATAAGGAATTCTGACCCCTGGACCACCACGTATATTTCCTCTTCTTACGTGTGTTTTTCACTTACATTGCCATCCAGGTTACCATTAATTGTAACTTAGAATAAAACCTCAGTGATATAGACTGCTTACAGGGAAGTACAATCTAAATTTTGAAGTATACAACCTTTACAAAGAAATGTCCCTTTTAACATGTTTTTAAACTCAGGAATTTAAATCAGACGAACTCCTGTTTCAAATAGCAGTTGGAGCAGGTGGGAAAACGAATAGAAGCCCTGCCTCTGGGAAGCTCAGCAGAGGCCCCGGCCCTGGGGTGGGGGCCAGCGAGGGGGCAGCCTGCCGGGAGCCGGGTGGACCTGGCTTCACAGCCCTCAGGCGAGCTCACCAATCTCCCCAAGCCTCAAGTTCCTCACCTGCGAAGTGGGGAGAATTAGCACCAGCCGCTGCGGGGAGCCTGTGGGATCTGGCAGCTGCGGCTGAGGGAGGGTTACCGAAAAGCAGAGGACCTGGGCTCCGGCCTGGGGCAGCACGGAAGAGCAGGAAAGTGGAAACATGGCTTTGGGCCGGGCCTTTTGTGGTAAGGCCCACCGCCCTTCACAGTATAGCTAGCACGAGGCTCCCTGTCAGGGGCCAGCGGAACCATTTACCAGTTGGTCAAAATGGAGCAAGCCAGTCTGCCTCTCTGAGCCTTAGGTTCCTTGTGTGTACATTGGGGTGGTGCCTCTTGGGGTTGTCGGGAGGATGGAAAGGAAAGAAAGGGGCAGGGCAGGGAAGGGAAGGGGAAGGAGCCCTCCAAGTACTCAGCACAAGGCCCGCTCCTGGCCACGAAGGAGTCACTTTACTCAGTAAGGATGCCTCCTCCTCCTGGCACGGCGGAGGGGGCAGGACGCGGGCTTCAGAGGCAGGCCGGTCTGGGCTTGGGTCCAGGCCACCATTAAGGACAGGCGACCAGGTGGCTGTTGTCCCATCAGAGCAGCTGGCCGGCTTTGCAGCTTCATGAGGAAGATGAAGGCGCCCTCCAAAAGAGCTGGTCCTGGCCGTCTCTGGGCTCCGGCGAGGTGGAGGGGAGCGGGACAGCAGCTCGAGGGCACAGCACCCCCCGGTAGGGGTCACCTGCAGCCAGACGCCCACTCCTCCTGCCACACCGGCCCCTCCCCCATCTTCTTCCTCTCCCCAAAGGGCAGCTCCATCCTTCTGGTCATGCTGGACCAAAACCTTGGAATCACCTGAGACCCCTCTCCTGTCCCATGGCTCACATGCAATCCATCCTCGAGCCCCGACGGCTTCCCGCCACCTCACCTGTTGCCCCCTGGTCCATGTGGTCAGCAGTTCCCAGCCGGGCTCCCTGCTGCCCCCCATTACTTCAGTCACCCTGGCCCTGCCCCCACAGAGTCTGATCTCCACCCAGTGTCAGAGTAGCTCGCTCCTCCTCCCAAACCCTCCCCTGACTTCCCAAAGCCCACTAAGTCCTCTGAGGCCTCTGGGGCTCGCTGTCTTATCGGCTCTGCTCCCTCTGCTCCAGCCACACTGGCTTCCTTCTCACCCCTCGTGTCTGCCCCTCGCCCTCCCAGGGAAGGGCTTTAGCACTCCCTGTCCCCTCCACCTGGGACGCTGTCTCCCAGGCATGTGCAAGCGTCCGCTCACTTGCCAGTTGTACTAAAGAGAGCTCCACAGCCGCCTTATTTAAACAGTACCTTTTCCACGTGCTCTCCCTTTAGCCTGATTTCTTCTTAGGTCGCATCAGCCTCTGGCATATGCTTGTTTCCTTGCTCCCCCCACCCACTAAGAGAGTGAGAAAGATGCCAGTCACCCCTTTTGCTCAGTGCTGTCTCCCCAGCAGCTGGAACACATAGGCAGGTGTTTGCTGGGTGTCCGTTCCTAAGTGAAAGGGGTTGAGTTTTTCTCCCTGGTTTGGTAAATGGACCTGAACATAGTTTAGTCACTCTAGCCCATTCTGCCTAGTAACTTGCTGCTCTGGTTCGCTTGCAAAACCCAGGCAGACTCTTTCCTCTCTCTAAAGCTAAGATTCCTGTTTTTAAGCCATTAGACTTAAAAAGTATGTGTAACAGCTCTATTGCCATCTAATCCACATACCGAACAATTCACCCATATAAAATATGCAATTCAGTGGTTTTTAGTACATTCTCAGAGTTGTGCAACCATCACCCCATTCCACTTTAGAACCCTTTCATCGCCTCAAAGAAGAAACCCTTACCCGTTAGCACTCACCCCCGTTCCACGACTCCACGTTCTGCCCCTCTAGGTTTTTCCCTGTTCCAGATGTTGACATGAATGGAATTATACGGTGTGTGGCCTTTCGTGCCTGGCTTCTTACGTAAGCATCTTGTTTTCAAGGCTCACCCAAGTGCGGCCGCTATCCTCCGTATGGCTGGATGCTATTCTCGTTCACCTTTTATTTATCCATTTGGGTTGTTTCCACTATTTGGCTATTGTGAATAATGCTGTGAGCATTCCCATGGAAGTTTTGTGTAGACATATGTTTTCAATTCTTTGGGTATATATCTAGGAGTAGAATTGCTGGGTCATATGGTAACTCCAACCTTTTGAGGATTTGCCAAACTGTTTTCCACTGTAACTGCGCCATTTTATATTCCCACTGATAAAAGAAAAATTTTTCCTGTGCTTTAGGATCTCCTAGCTTTACAGAGCGGTTCATGAATCAGGCAGCATCCCATTCAGAAAGTAGAAGGGAGCTAGGCCGATGGGGTGGAAAGGGGAAGCTCATACAGGGCCAACGTGGCAGCAAGCGAGAAAATGCCATTACGTTTCCATTTGACCTAAGGGCGTTCTTACGTAGTGGGGAGCAGATATCCATTGATTAGCATGGTATGCCTGTCCATTGTGATCAGCTCTCTCCACTGGACCCAAACTAGTTTTATCACCAGCTGTTGCTTATCAGGGACCCTGTAGGGTGTGTTCCATTTTCTCAGAAAACCCTTGCAGGTCAATTTTTTTGACTTCTGGAAAAGCCTTCCTGAAAAGGGGGTCTTCTCCTGACAACTCCCAATGCGGGTGGCCATTATATTTTACTTAACGCCACCATCAGTGTTTGAGGGTTCCACTTTCTCCACATCCTCGCCAACACTTATCATCTCTCTTGTTTATTTTAGCCATCCTAGTGACAGTGAAGTGGAATCTCATGCTGACTTTGATTTGCATTTCCCTAATGGCTAATGATGTTGAGCATCTTTTCATGTGCTTATTGGCCGTTTATATATTTTCTTTGGAGAAATGTCTGTTCAAGTCCTTTGCTGTTTTTTAATTGGGTTAGTTGTCTTTTTATTTTTGAGTTATAAGTGTTCTTTACATTATTTTTCATACAAAGTTCTTTATGAGATTTATGATTTGCAAATATTTTCTCCCATTCTGTGGAATGTGTTTTCACTTTCATGATGGGGCCTTTGCAGCACAATAGTTTTTAATCGGATGGAGTCCAGTTTATCTATTTTTTCTTTTGCTGCTTGTGTTTTGTGTCATATCTAAGAAGAATTTGTGAAAACCATGAGGTTCCTTAGAGATGAAAATGGACATGCGTTTGCTTTTATCCTCACAATCATGTTTCATGTGCACTTTATTTTTGATTCTAAAGAAAATGAACAAATTTGGGCAGAGAGTATATATTTTGAATATTCTTTTAACCTATAACAATCACACCTTGCTATTTCTGTTTCCTAATTTATCCTTTAACAGGGCTTGTGCTGAGGCCTGGGCTAAGGGAGGGTATGCGGCCGAGAAAGAGGAACGAGAGCAGTGGGAGAGCAGAGAGCGGAAGAAGATCACGGACAGCATCGAGGCCTTGGCGATGGTCAGGCAGCGGGCGGCCGAGAGGAAGAGACAGAAGGAGACTCAGGAGAACGGTACGCGCGCCACACAGAAGCTTGGGAGGAGCCAAGCTGTTGAACTCGCAGTCCTTACTCTCTGGGATTTCTTTTTTTTTCAAAAAAAAATTATTTATTTACTTTTATCCATTTTAACATCCCCCTCCCGCCCTGGTTTTGCTTTTTTTGTGTCCATTTGCTGGGCAATTCTCTGTGTCTGTTTCCTGCCCTCTCCTCTCATCCTTCTCCTCCTGTCTTCGCCAGGATTCAATCCTCGGAACCTCCAATTTGGGAAAGAGGCGTCCTACTGCCTGCGCCACCTTAGTTCCGGGTTTTTTGGTGCATCTCATCTTGGCTCTCCCTTGTGTCACTCTCTTGTTACATCATCATCTTGCTGTGTGGCTTGGCGGGGCTTGGCGGCTCACCTGCGCATGGGGCCTGATGGCCCACGCGCCTTCTATATTTTTCTTTTTTTTTTCTTTTTACCGGGAGGTCCCAGAAATCAAACCCAGGTCCCTCCCTATGGGAGACGGACGCCCAACCATTTGAGCCACATCCGTCCCCTGCTACATCTCTTAAGGTTGACCAAAGATACCCAGAGTTACAGTCATTTCCCATACAGGATGGACATAAAATAAATCAGGCTTGGTTTATTACCAGCATTCTATAAACCAGACCTAGGGAGAAAAATTAGGTCTGGGGACACATGCATGGTTTCTAATATAGCGAATATTTAGCCTACCCTGATTATCACAAAATCAGGACAGCGAGAATATTCGCATTCTGGGATTTCTTTTTAATCGTTTACATACATTTACCTGTGGATTCATCTTACCTACCCCCCAGAGGCAGTGAAAATCCTCCATACTTACAGGCAGCTTCAAACCACTTTTATTGATTAAAACACGATTTGTTAAAATATTCTGTTTTTTTGTTTTGTTTTGTTTTGTTTTCAAAATAAATGATGTGTAGGTTTGGCATGGGCTTTTTTTTATTCCTTTACTTTTTTTTTTTTTTTTTTTTTTACCGGGAGGTACCGGGGATCGAACCCCGGTCTCTCCATATGGTAGACGGACGCTGAACCTCTTGAGCCACATCCGTTTCCCTTCCTTTTCTTTTTTTAGGAGGTACCGGGGATCAAGCCCTCGTCCATGGGAAGCAGACCCTCAACCCCTGAGCTACAGCCACTCCTGATGTGTTAGTTTTTTATAGCTGCTGTAACAAATCGCTACAAATTTAGTGGCTGAAAATGACTCGGAATTATGATCGTACTGTAGTTCTGCAGGTCAGAGGTCTGAAACAGGCCTCCCTGGGCTAAAGCCAAGGTGTCGCCAGGGCTGCCTTCCTTCTGGAGCCCTCCTCGCCTTCGCCGGCTTGCACGGGCTGCCCCAATGCTTTGGCTCCTACCCCTTCCTCACCTTCAAAGCCAGAAGCATGGCAGCTTCAAATCTCTCTGACTCGGTTTCTCCCATCACGTCCCTCTCACCCTCCTGCCTCCGTCTTCCACTATTAAGGACCCTTATAGTTACATGGGGCCCATCTGGATGATCCAGGATAATTTCCCCATCTCTGCAAGTCCCTTTTGTTGTTAGGTAATATACTCACAGGTTCTGGGATTAGGACATGGGCACCTTTGGGGGGGTGTTATTCTGCCTCCCACAAATGATTATTATTCATCCCACCCAGCACTTCATATCAAAGCCTTATAATATTGTCTAATTATTTTAGATACATCGAGTGTCATTAATAGTAATGAAAACAGGCAACATATGTCCTGGGGCTTCCCCACTGCCCTTTGTGCCTCGTTTTGTTTGTTTGTTTATTTTTTTGAGGTACTGGGGCCTCGTGTGTGGGAAGCTGCCCCTCAACCACTAAGCCACATCAGCTCCCTGAGCTGGTTTTTTCATTTGTTTGCCTGTTGTTTGTTTTTTGGGGGGAGGCACTGGGAATTGAACCTGGGACCTCCCATGCGGGAAGCAGGTGCTCAACTGCTTAAGCCACATCCACACCCTGTGCCTTGTTTTAATCAGAGATTTATGCTAATCTTCATCTTTTTAAGTTGTTGCTAAAGCGCTTCACTGCCGCTGTAGTCCTTTCACGTCTGGGGTTTTCCTGCACACAGATCTTACCCCTTGGATGGGCATGGACGTTTATAAATAAATGTCTGCACACAGACCTCGGGTGCAGGCCCTCTGGCACGTGCGCTTGCACTTGAGCTCACACTCACGGGGGCACACATGCAGATGTGTTAGCAGCTCCCAGCAGAGGGGGAAGGTTCGCCTCTGGCCTTCTCCGAGGAGCCCGTGTTTGGGTTGGGATGGCGACGGAGCCGAGGAGCACCAGATACCCCATATTGGGAATGCAGCTGTAGACTGGGAAATCACGTAAGGCGAGCGCGGTGGGGTGAGGTCACCTCAAGAGGGGCCTTGAAGGCTGGCCTTGACGCAGAAAGCGACGTGCGTCTCTGCGTTCTGAGGAAGAGGCCTGACCTGAGAGGGCTGCAGGTGCAGTGGACTCTGCAGCTGGGGCAGTGTGGGGAGGCGAGGGTCACCCTGCCCCTGGGGAGCCCGGCAGGGAGCCGGAGCCCCCGAGGTGGGGACGCTGTCCATTCCAGTCACCAGGGAAGCGCGGGCAGGCCCTCGGGCGGTCAGGAGTGGGCAGATGCTAACTGCCAGAGGCTGCCGTACTGCCTCCTCTTTGGCAGGGATCATTTTCCTTCCGTTTACCTCGGATCGGAGTTATGAGTCTGGTCTGGTCGGGACCAAGGCAGGCCTGGGACAGATTCTCGGCCACATGAGGTAGACGTTCTCCTACAGTATGTCTTTCCCCCCTTTCTCCAAGTTTTTATTTTGAAATGTTTCAGATTTTCAAAAAAGACGAAAGAATAGTAACATAAGCAGCTATATCGTCTCCATTTAGGTTCGATGATGGTTTTTTTTTGCCACACATCTGCTACACACACACACACACACACACACACGTTACGTTTTCTTAAATACTGTGTCCTGTTCCATTAAACGGATATGCCAGCAACCTCTTTTTGTGGACATTTAACTCCATTTATTTGGCAATTGTAAACACTTTGGTAAACATTCTTGCAAGTAATTTTCTCTGCATCTCCGACTAGTTCCACAGTTTTCTTTCTTAGACATTCACCATGTGTCTCTGACAGGCATGCAGACAGCCTGTCTTCCTAGGAAGTTTCAAGTTTACTTTTCTCTTGTTTAGGAGAGACCCCACCGCCAAACCATGATGAGCTCGCAGCTGCCCATGTAGAAGAAAAGGAAGAGCCTTTTGTGGACCAAGAAACTCGGCAGAAGATGGAGCTCTTTGTTAAGGAAAGCTTCCAGGCTAAGGATGAGCTCTACCCAGAACAGTCGAGTGGAGAAAAGGAGCTGCCTATGGATGTTAACGGAGCGATTGAAGATCAAGAGCCAGGAAACATGCTCCCAGCAAAGGCTGTGACACCACCGCCAACTCTTGGTGCTGCCAGGGAAGGTAATGCAAGCTGAGGAACAGGGACTAGAGCAGGCTCTACTCCAGGGAATTTATTTGTGAGACCTGGAGACTGAGTTTCAGTTCTTCTTTATTGAACCAGTTGTCTCAACCAAGGCAGAGCTGACCGATAGAAGTATAATAGAAGCCATGTATGTAATTCAAAATTTTCTAGTCACCATGTTAAAGAGAGTAAAAAGAGACAGGTGACACTATTAATAATACATTTTATTTGACCCAATATATCTAAAACATAATCATTTCAACTTGTAGTCAGTATAAAATATTAACCTTTCACATTTTTTTTTTCAAACTGTCTTCAAAACCCAGTGTGTATTTAACACTTACAGTACATCTCAATTCGGACGCTAATTTTTCAACATGAAAGTGAAACACAGTCCTACCAGAACAAGCAAGTTGTTTTGTACTGCCTCCATTTTAAATTTTAAATTACAATTAATGAAAAGTAACTACAATACAGTAAAATAAAACTTGGTTCCTCAGGCCTACTGGCCGCGTTTCAAGTCCCAGTAGTCCCCTGTGGCCTGTGGCTATGGTAATGGGCAGTGCAGATGTAGGAAAAAGGGAATCCCTCCGCAGGTTCTAACCATGGTCCTTGGGTTCTGCGGATGAACAGGTAAGCCCAGGACTGCCCCACGACGCCGTTACTTTGCTGTGGCATTGGTGAGGACTTACGACCCCTGGCCGGGAATGTTCCCAGGCTGATTATCCCTGGGAGAGGGGAACATTCTGTGCCCCAGCCCGAGCAGGATTTAGCTTCTTTGGTCTAGAATAGAAGGTTTCCCAGAACGAAGTCCCTACTGTCTGGGAGAGACGCTGATGTCAAGCTCTCCTCTAGACAGCCCCGGAGACCAACCAAAGGAGCAAAGGTCCATGCCCCAGGGCAGCTCGGAATTCTCCTTCAAGCTGAAGGATTTGGACAGAATAGACCAGCTTCAGTGGTTACACCAACTGAACCCCATCTAATTCATTAACCCCACTCCCCACCTCCAAATACTTACTGTTCCATTACTCATTTGTATTACTCACCCCCCTTTGTGCAGTAATATCTGAAAAATGTATCCTCTAGCTTAGGTTCCTTAAGAAAATACATGTGGAAATAAAAACCTATGTTAGCAACGGGAGTGCAGGAGAGTGTATGCAGAGGTTCCAGGAGCTCAGGGGCAGTGTTCCCCCCAAAGCTGGGACTCAGGACTTGCCCAGAGATTCTGAGCCAAATGACTCAAGAGGAAATGGAAGGAAAGAAGGGAAGGAGCAGGAAAGAGACGAGTGAGAAAGCTGAACGGAGCCCCGCCCCCCAGGAGGCTGCAGGGAGACAGAGCTTGAGGGTGTGTGTAAGTCACCATGAACCACCAGGGTGACTGACAAGAGAGAAGTTCGCCCCCAGCGCTCTGATGCTCTGCTCACACCTTTGCAGGTATTTGTCACAGCTCCCAGCAGGCTATCACTTAAGTCAGCTTTTTAAAAAAATTGTGGTAAAAGATACTTAACCAAAATCTGCCATTTTAACCATTTTTATGCATACAATTCAGCAGCGTTAATTATCTTCGCAATGTTGTGCTACCATCACCACCACCCATTGCCAAAACCTTTCAGCGCCCCAAACAGAAACCTTGTACCTATTTAGCAATAACTCCCCACCCCCTTTCCCCCCAGTCCACGAATCTACTTTCTTTTTTTTTTTTTTTTTTTTTTTAAAGATTTTTATTTATTTATTCATTTATCCCCCCCTTGCTGCTTGTGCTCGCTGGGTCAGCTAACCACGCCGTGCGGGCGGGCTTGCCTTCACCAGGAGGCCCCGGGAACCGAACCCGGGGCCTCCCATATGGTAAACGGGAGCCCTACTGATTGAGCCACAGCCGCTTCCCACGAATCTACTTTCTATCCCAATAGATTTGCCTATTTTGGACATTTCCTATAAGTGGAACCCTACAGCGTGTGGCTTTTTATGTCTGGCCACTTTCACCTAGCATAATGTTTCTGAGGCGCATCCATGTCGGATCATGCATCAGCACTTCATTCCTTTTTTATGGCTGAATAATATTCCACTTATGGGTAGGCCACCTTTTGTTTCTCCATTCTGCTGTCAGTGGGCAATGGGTTGTGTCCACCTTTTGGCCACTGTGAGTAACGCTGCGATGAACACTGGCATACGAGTAAACGGAGTCCCTACTTTCAGTTCTCTTGGGTATATAGCTAGGAGTGGAATTGCCGGATCATATGGTGACCCTGTTTAACTCTTTGAGGAACCTCAGTCTTCTTTTAACTTTGAAATGAGACCAGTATTGGAATGTTTCTTGGAGAGACATGACTGCTTAGAGGAATAGCCTTGATCTGATTTCTAGAGCTTGTTGCATCATTTTGCTGGCTGGGGTTTTAAAATCTCACCAGCCTGATAACTCCTTGGCTATCTGGAAGAGAATTTCTACCTAACAAGGGTCATTCTTTTCCTAAAGCTTTTCAGAGATGGAGCTGTCATAGACTTTATTATTTAAAAGATGCAAATGTTTATGTCTTAAACATATGAGGGGCACTATTCTGTGAAGTATTGACAGGTTCCCTGAGGTCAAGCCTCAGCCCCACCCTTTAAGTAGCCGAGTGACCTGAGGTCGCCCCCCTGAGCCTGTCCCCACATCTGTGAACCAGAACTACTCCCCATGCCACTGGCTGGAAGTAGAGATTGAAGGGCCTGACACAGGCAACGCGCCCCGGGCATGCTGGTCCCTTCCCTGTCACGCCTTCCCCCAAAGGAAACCAAGCATAGGAGACAGATTTTAGTAAAGGAGAAACAAAAGGACATGGCCGCTGCCTTGACCACAAGCGTCTCGGCTGCGGCACCTGGGGACACGGTGTGCCATGGACAGGAGAAGGACGGGCTTTGGTGGAGAGGGGGTGCAGCATCCTGGGAGTGTAGCACACCCGGCATCTCTCCTCCTCTGGTTCTGGAGGCTGGAGGTCGAGGTGCCACAGGGCCGCGCTCCCTCTGAAGGCTCAGGCTCAGGGGGAGGCGCCTTCCTTGGCCCCCCACCCAGCTGCTCGGCTCCAGGCTTCTGTGGCTTGTGGCTGCACTGCCGTCTTGGCCTCCGTCTCACGTGGCCATCTTCCCTATGTCGCTGCGTCCTTTTCTTACGAGGACACGTCATTGCGTTTGGGGCCCAGTCTAACCCAGGATGTGCTCATCTTGAGATCCTTAGGTGAATTAGACCTGCAAAGACCCTTTTTCCCAATAAAGCCCTATTCACAGGTTCTGGGGGTCAGGAGTGTGGACCTGTCTTTTGGGGACCACTGTTCAACCCATGCACTAAAGAGGGGAGTGGAGAGGCTGATTATTTAGACATAGTGGACTTGAGAAGCCATGGAGGCAGCGAAGCAGAGAAGATAGCAATAGCTAGGAACTTGTGGGGAAGGTCCGGGGGGATGGCCAGAACTGCAGGGGGGCCAGAACTCCTCCCCAGGCAACCCTGGCCCCGCTCCTTGGCTCTTCCTGAATGGGTTCCCAGACATGGCTCTCGGAGTCAAACCGGGCATGGTCGACATGCAGGGTAAGCTGGTGGTTTCTCGACCTACGTGTAATGAGGAAAAAGTAGGACATTAAATCTCTAGCAAAATCACTGAAGAGAAAGCAGCGGCCAGGCCCCAAGGATCTTGGGAACCATGAGAAGTGGGGCTTGGAGGAGGAAGAGGAACCATCCATAGTCTCAGGCTGCCTCGTGCTATTCAGTGGGCATCCCTGGCACTGGTGCAGCACGAGAGGCACAGGGTGGGGAAACCCACTCGCCAGCCCGCCTCTCCTCTGGGTCCTGAACTGGCTGTTATTACAACCTCATCCTTCATCTCCTTGCTCATCAAGCTGCCACCTTCTCCAAGGTCACTGCTTATTCTGAACTGATTCCTGGCTGGTTCCCGCATCTCATCGGGTACACCGACAGAGTGCGGAAAGGAGGCAGTTCTTCTTGTCTGGTCTTGGTGATTTAGCCCTAGCCCAAGCCTGTGTGTCCTCGTGGCTTCCCTTACAGGCAGGCGTTGTTATCCTTCTGTCCTGGAAATCCGTCTGAGCTCTGGGCTTGTCAATCTGACCACCGTCTATAAAACGAGCTCCCAGATGGATCATGTTGTCATTGTTGTTCCATAGAATCGACTCCCCAGCTCGTGGCCGTCAAGGGGAAATCCCTTGCAGAACTCGAGGAAGCTGAGGAGTTGGAAACTAAACTGGAGACTCAGGAGAAGTTCTGCATCCAGGTACGTAAAGTACCTGCACTTGGAGTTCAGTAGCTGTTTAAGGTCAGTAAAACAGGCTCAGATAAAAATCCTCAAAAGCCTCCCTCCCCCGAGCATGGTCCTGGGGCCTGCAGCCTGGCATCACCTGGGCGCTCTTCCACCTGCAGAGGCCCAGGCTCCACCCAGCTGGGCCGAGCTGCTCAGAGCGGCATTTTAGTAAGAGCTCCAGGTGATTCTAACATATGCAAATTCAAATTTGGGAAGCACTGACCTAAATGGCCTCCCTTTGGACTATATCTAGAAAACTCTTGCTTCTCCCCAAAGAATTTATATCGCAGAGCAATTCTGACCAGTTCAACTTGTGAAGAATTGTTGAGAAAGGTCCATTTTACCACCTGAGCTTGCAATCCCCCTTCAGCCGGCTGCCCACCAAGCCCCTGGCGCTCTCGGGCCCTTCGCTGTTCTGGCTTCCAGTGGGCTCAAGACGCGACTGTCCAGCGCCCCATGCCCTGGGGGCCTGACCAGCTTGGTGGCCCCTCCTGGACACTAGTCCTCTCTGGGTGGTAGCCTCAACCACTTTAGGCCACAGGAACGAGTCCATGGGGGATGCACACATTTTACCATGACTCCTGGAGCTGAACCGCGATGGGGCCAGGAGTGGGGGAGGTGGTGCCCGGCTCCTCCTGTGGCTCACCGAGTGGGCCGCTGGGGCTCACTCGGCCCGTGAACTTCCACGCTTGGGCAGAACCCTGCCCGTGTCCTTGTTTCACCTCTAAACTTGTGCTCCACTTCTTTATGCCCAAACTTCAAATTTTCATGTGGCTCAATCAGCGTCAAACTGCATATGGTCAATATTCATAGTGGGTTCCTAGTTTTCTGGACCAAAGTATAATTATAAGCAAAATTGGGCAATTGATTGCTAACATTTCAGAACCAACTGAATACAAATGACAGCTTATGTTTATTGAGTTCTTATTCTAATCTCAACACTGTTCTAAACACATCTTGTATTAATTGATTTAACCTTTCCAATAATTCTTAAGAGGTAGGTACTATTATCATCTCCATTTTACAGATAAGCATATTGAGGCACAGAGAGGTTAAGAAACATGCCCAAGGCCACACAGCCTGGAGACCATGTATCTACCTACCACCCTCTGCTGTGTCCCCTCGTGCCTGTTTGGTTGCTATGGGTGAAGGTGCCAAAAAGGCCTAACAGAACCCCAAAAAGCCCTAACAGTTTGGGGGCATACTGTTACCAAAGCATACTGATTTTATGCCACGTGGTGTCCAGAGACTAAATTTATACAGAGGAAAAGTGGGAGCATTTGGTTTGGGACCCAGATGAACTGGCTATGTCTATAATGACAAAGTGAAGTGGAGAAAAGATCAGGGAATTCCTCAAACATGCCACTCCTTACACGTCTGGTTCATTATTAGATCTAGATCCTTGAGTAGCAATGTCTGTTCTGTGAGTGTGCAGGGGTTTCTTTTGGAGGGGAAGAGGGCCGGGGTCTTGAGAGATTTGGGTAACTCATTCCTCCTCTATGCTGTCTGCATAGAAAGGAAGGTGAAGGTGATGGGTGTCTAGATTTGCTTTGTCTGCCAGGATGCTCACAGGTGAAATAAGGCTCATCCTTTGCCCTTTCAGGACCTACCCGACTTGGAAGACATTGATTCAGGTGGATTTTTCAAAGACCAGGACAAGGTTATCAGTGCCCATCCCCCACCCCACCCCGCCTCCCAGCATCTTTCCACTTCGTCTTGTCATTTACGAAGATCTACCTCCTTACCCTGAAAGGAGCGCGATGCTGCTTGATGAAAGCATCGCGTACGACCAGCTGTTGCACATTATAGATGTCGTTTGCTGTTGCTCACGCCTCTAAGGTTTTATGATTAACCCCGTGGGTTTTCTTGAACATGTATTTTATCACTGACTTATAATAACTGTGTCCTGTACATGCCTGAAAACATTTTCCTGCCCTTGGAACGTATTTAGATGTTCACGTTGTGTCAGGAGAGAGCTACACAGAGGGAAGGAGAGGCTGTAGGGGACACGGGGGGGGCAGTCTCCCCAGCTGACCTGACCCTCCCTCTGGCATTCCTGATGAACGTGCCGGAGCTGGTGTGCCGAGGGGGAAGGAAGCAGAAGACATAGCTCCCGTGCATGAGCTCAACGTCAGGCGATGGGGGCAGAGAACCAAGGGCGCCAACTCCTAACGCAGTTTTGAGCAGAGCACCACCAGGTGGCTGGGTCAAGGTGGACGCCAGCCCGGGGCCCAGGCTGAGGGCAGCCCGTTGGGGTGTGAGCTTATGCTGGGGGAGAGCTGGCAGGGGGCAGCAGAAGGGACCCTACAGGGAGCTGGAAGTGGCACGGAGCAGGCTGTAGACTTTGGCTGTGGAGCTCGTGGCGACTTTGGGGGCTCAGAAATGGTGAGCCAAGCAGCATCCATGCCAAGGTCTAGCTTTCAAAGGGCAGAGTCCTTTGTTTCCTCGGGCCTTTCTTACATGTGGCAACAGAATGTTTGGTGATTTTAGACTTAAAAAATAATTTGCCTAACGCATTTAGAGTGACTGTTGTGAAAACAGAAATGTTCCACATTTTTTTTTCTTTCAATAGGAAACGTGCTTCCCAAAGATTGAGACAATTTCATGCTTGAGCGATGACAGTGACCCTGAGTGGGACCCCATGGCACTCCCAGTGTTGGAACACATGCCCCCAGACGCCCTTTCAAATATATTCGCAATTTCTAAAGACTGCCCCCAGAAGGCTGAGTCACCCTTTACAGACATATTTAAAAAAGGAACAGAGAGGGGCCTGGGAACACAAAGCAAAGCAGCCAAGTCCCCACGACTGCTGATTCAAGAGCTCGACGACAAGCCATTAGATCCCTTGCCAACGCCCCCAGCATGCAAGAGAGATGCCCCAGGCCCCCCTGCCCAGGAGGATGGAGAGCTTCCAGCCTCCCCACCAGGTAACACCGTCCTCTGCAGCCACACCGGCCGGGAGCCTTGGCTGTGCAGAGGCAAGTGGCTTAAGACCCCAGCCCAGGGCGGGAAGCAGACCGTGACCAGGCCTGGAGAGGCCTGTCGTTGGAGTTTCTCATCACAGGTTGCGGAGAGGGTTAGAGATGGCGTTCCTAAATTTGCAACGCCTGAGCTGGGAAGCAGCCGAGCCCACCAGCTCCAGGGAGGGCATCTGTGGGCGTGGACATGGGCATCACGAGCCCCTGGACGTGCAGGTCTCAGCCATCTGCTTTAGCAGGGCCAGGCAGGCTGAGGAACCTGCCCCCCTCACCCTCCCTGATCCCTGGGCTTTCCAGAGGCTTCTGAGGGAGGGGACCACTGACACCTCAGCTAGGGAAGTTGGGACAATGGGGACAGCAGGCCTGAGGGTGAGGGTCCTCCAGAGCAAAGACCAAGGGTCTGAGAGGAAGCAGGTGCGAGACGGTACTGGCTGGGCAGGGATGGCACCCAGGCCACCTGGGGCAAACCAGGCCGAGAACTGAACCTATCAGGCCTCTCCTGGTGCTGAGGCCTGAGCATGCAACGGCAGGGGTGGTTTGTGGGAACAACTGGCTCACGCTTTGCAGCCGGCAACCAGTGGCTCTTTATTCAGCCAGTCTTCAGATGTCCAAATTGGGGAGTGCTGGTTTCCAACACGGAGTTTGGTTGAACCTACATAATTCCTATTAGTTAACACTAATGTATAGCTAGTTGTTTTTTTTGGGGGGGCGGGGGGGAGGCAGCTTGTGTGGTTGACTCAAGATCTGCATGAAGGAAGAAATGGGGGGGTGATCATATTTCCCAAGAATACGGAGCTACCTTTTTTTTAAAAACCTATTTAGGAAACAGCACTGAAGACAATGAAGCAAGGTCTGAGCCCAAGGAGGCCACAGAGCCTGGGGTAGAGGAAGACGGCGATGACATTGAATTTGGGTTGGATTGAACCCCGAAGTGGCCCCATTGCGCCCCTGGGCCAATGTGACAGCGAGTGGGCAGCCGGCGCCCAGGCCTGACGCCATGGCCTGCACAGGTCAGCCCTGGGCTCGGGCCCCCTCCCTTCCAAATGTTGCGGTGCCAGGGGCTTCACTGAAGGATGTGCGAAGCCGCCAGGCTGTCCCTGCTCTCGCAGTCTTTGCAAACGTGCAACAGGGCTGTATTCCTTGTACTAAGGTGTGAGACAACGTCCCCCCAGTTATTTGTAGTGGAAACTGTACCACACTAAGTGTCTTGTTTGAGCATTATAAGCATTTTCAAGTCCATCTGAGTCAGTGCTATTGGATTCTTTAATATCCCTGAGAGTCACATGGAATTCCTGCTGTTTCATCAGTTACCTTGAGAAAAGATCCCTTCTCTTGAGGTGTGAAAAGAATCTAGTTCAGATACTGGTCCTGGGACATTTTGAGTGGGGGTTTCCCTGCGGAAGAGTGGAATCTTCCACTGGAGCTACAAAAATCCAGAGGAAGTGGAACTTTATGCTTCAGACACAGAAGCTACACAAGGGGCTATGTCCAGCCTGAAGCAAAGTCCATTCAATCCCTACACCTGGGCCAAGGTGCCGACTTCTGAAACACAGATGGTGGGAGAAACCGGTAAACACAAACTGCAGCCGCTGCTGCTGCCTGAGTGCTGCCCTGAGGCGCTGCCAGGCCTGCAGGTGCTGCATTTCCCCAGCACCAAACTCAAGGAAGTGCTAGCGGGGCCCGTGGTCCCCGATTCCCCACACTAGCACGCCATGGGGACAGGTCGCCTGGGCCCCTCTGCCCCGTACACCACCGTGCCATCTCCTGACGGGAATCCCAACGCTGAGCTTCCAAACAGGCCTGCTAGGGTCTTTCCACATGCCTTTGGGAATTATCTTCCGGCAAACTCATCAACTACAGGAGAAGCTCCGCTGTGCTGCCCTATGCTCCTCTGACCTGGCTCCAGGTCGTGTTTGGAGGCCTCGGTCGTCACTGGGCCCTCAGAGGTCTATGGCCTGCACCGCTGAGGTGGCTTCTCATTTTCTGTGTCCCAATCAGGGCAGGCAGAGCTGGCCCAGGAGGACTCTCTGGAAGAACCAACCTCCCCGGAAGGTGGGGACAACCTTCCCTGAGCCCTCAGAAGCCCATGCGGGGCTTCTTCCGGGGCGGCTGGGAGCCAGACAGGACGGGGGCCTGTGTTCTGGAGGGCATGGACCGGATGCTCCCCGTCTGGGAAGGGGGCGCAGAGCCACCTCTGAGCGTGGCGGGGGAAGGCAGCCTGGCCATGTAGTCGCGGAGGGTCTGCTGCCGCTCCAAGGGGACGCCCTGGGCCCATGGCTCCTGGGTCAGCGGCTGGGAAGGGGGTGTGGTGGGCGGCCAGGGACTGGGCTCAGGGGATGTCCGGTCTGGGCTGTGAGGGGGGCTGATGCCGTTGGAGAGGCCCAGGCGGCCGCTGAGCGAGGAGAAGGTGCTGGACAGCTGGGTGCGGTGCTTGGGCCGCCTGGGCTGCTTGCCAGGCCCTGAGGTCCTGCCCTGCCGCCTCTCCCACCAGACAGCCCCCCGCCCTTCCCAGGCTTCCCCCAAGCGCTCGCTGAGCTCATCTTCGGGGCCTGACTCAGGTGCTGGGGGTGGCTCAGCTGTGGGGAGTGGGCCCAGGTCCTTGGGCCGCAGGAGCCGCCCCCAGGCCATGGCCGCCCGCAGACCCTTCCGCACAGCCCCCTTGTCCATTGGTTGCTCCTGGCAGCACAGTAGGTGGCGATGGGAAAAGGTGGGTGCAGTCCACACAGGGGGTGCCAGGGGCACCTCCTGCAGGGCCTCCAGCCAGCGGCTGCAGTGGGCAGTGGCCTGGGGGCTCCAGGAGGCCAAGGTGGGGCCATGGGGGCTGGGCCCGGGGTTGCCGGGAGGCCCGGGATCTCCATGGGGGCTGGCGTCCTCCTGGAAACGGAGGTGCTGGTAGAAAACGTCTCCGGCCGCTGAGAGCTGGAAGAGCGACAGGATGGGCCTGGAGGCTGAGGGTGGGAGGGCGGTGGCCAGACCTGGAGACAGAAGGATGGTGACCCGCCAGCCACAGGGTCTGCACCCTGCCGCCTCCCACTCCCCCCGCCCTGGCACACCTATGGTTGGCGCTTCCAGGCGCTCCTGCAGTTGCCGCCGACTCCTGGGCTCCAGCAGCGGGAAGGCGGAGAGGGTCGCGGCCCTTGAAGGAAGTGACTGGGGAGGCCCTGCCAGCTGGGGCGTGGAGGCCTCCTCCGCTGGAAGACAGACAGACGGCTGAGGCTCAGGCTCAGCTGCCCACCGCACCACCCCTCCCACTGCACCCGGCCCTCACCTGAGATGTGCAGCAGTTGCAGCTGTCCCCCCTGGCCTCCCAGAAGCAGGGGCCACGGTAACCCAGGGCGGGGCGGGGGGAGCAGCTGGGCCAGCAGCGGGGACGAGGGGAGGCCGTGGTCCCACTTCAGCATTGGCACCAAGGGAAGACGCTCGTCTACCAGGTACAGCGAGAACTGGGGCCCGAGGAGGAAGCGAGATGGAGGTGGATGGGATGGAGATGTGGGAGAAGGGTCTGTTGAGGAGTCTCTCTGGGGGGGGTCCCAGCGGCCCTTTTGGGGGACCTCATGAAGCTTCTGGGATGAAGCACAAACTCCCCCAAGTGGCCACAGCTTGCTGTCACTGGCCCTCAACCGTCTGCACCACTTCTCCTGGCTTGGCCCTGACCCGGGGGCACCTCCCAGAGCGTGTGTCCTGGTCTCTAGTCCTGCCTGACCCAACTCAGGAGGAGGGGTCTCAGGAAAGGCCTGGAGGGTTCTTACCATGCAGAAACCCTCCCTGTTACCTGCCTTCCCCAAGCTCACCTGAGCCAAGTCCCTATGTGTGAGACACACCTCTCGGCATCCTGAGGTGGGGGGAGAACCTCAGGTGACCCAAGCTCTCCGCCCCTTTTCCCGAACACGTACGGAAACTATCTCGCTTTGCAGGCTGCTCCCCCAGCCAGGACGCTTTTCCTCCTTTCACCTGGGCAATCCCTACGCACACTCGAGAGGCTAAACTAAGTGCCACCTCCCCTGCGAAGGGGCTCCAAGACTTTCTGCACCTTCTAGCTAGACTTGCATCAGGGCAGCAGGCGCCTGTCAACCTCTGAGAGGACGTGAAAGAGAGAAAGGGGAAGAAGGCATTGCTCACCTGGGTGCAGATGAGGTGGACAGTGGGCAGGAGAGATTTGGGGCCGGACTCCCCCAGGTACTGGGTCAGCAGGACACGCTCCCCTTTCCGGCATGAGGCCTCGGCGCCCGCACGAAAAAGCATCAGACCACAGCCTGGGGGGCCCTGAGGGGAAGCATGGGGTCAGCCCCTCCCCGACAGCCCAAGGTCTGTGATGTCATCCCCCATCCTCACCCGGCTCCTGCTCCTGCCTGGGGGCTGCAGGCTGCTCGACGGCCCGGGCCCCGTACCTGAGTGTCTATCATTTTCATTCCAGTGCGATCGGCAACGGTCAGCACCCGGGGGTGGGCGGTGAAGTCTGCCCAGCGCCAGGGCGAGGGGTCCCGGAACACAAGGGTCTCTGCATCCTTGTAGACTTGCCGCAGCCTT
The DNA here is from genome assembly GCA_026826555.1 of Tolypeutes matacus. Classification (NCBI taxonomy): domain Eukaryota; kingdom Metazoa; phylum Chordata; class Mammalia; order Cingulata; family Chlamyphoridae; genus Tolypeutes; species Tolypeutes matacus. The sequence continues at coordinate 4,148,294 of JAKSZT010010873.1, read as the reverse complement.
GGGGAGATGAGAGGCATGGCGGGGAGAGGGGCTGATGGTGGGAGACCAGGGAGCCTGGCCTTGGGCCGGGGCAGGCCGAACAGGGAGCAGGGGACTACGGGGAGGCCCTTACCCGTCCTGAGGGGTCCACAGACAGACGGCGCCGGAACAGCTGCAGATGGCCAGCTCCCCGGGCAGGTAAGGGCTGCGGGCAACGGGGCAGTGACTGTGGGGTCGGCGCTCCTTCTCCCATGCCTGTCTCATTGCCTCCTGCCCCCTCACCTGAGCCTGAGCCCCGTGGCTCCTTTCTCAACCTGGAGCACCTGGAGAGGGGCGGGCCGCCCCTGTTTGCTGACCTTCCACACGGCACAGTGGTAGTCGGAGCGAACAGCCAGCAGTGCTGAGGGAGGAACAGGGAGGGTCAAGGGTCAGGGGTCACTCCGGCAGGCCAGGGAGACAGGTGTTGAAGGGACTTACATTCTCCCTGGACGGCACGGGTCACCACCTGCCGGACGGGTCCCCGGAGCTGGATGTGGCTGGGGTCCCCAAGGACCTGGGGGTCGCCGCTTGGGGTCACACTGACGTTCTGGAAATCTGGGCCTCTCACTAAGGATCAGTGCGTGGCCTCTGGTCACCGCAAGCCCCAACGTCCTGCCCTCTCCCAGACCATACGGGAGCCAGGCAAGGTCCTGCCCAGCGGGAAAGGATACACAGCCTGTCCAGGGCGCCTCCAGCAGGGTAGACCAGCTGCCCGACCTGGGGGGTCCTCCCGGGCACCCAGGCCAAGGCGCCCCCGGTGAAGACATCATCCAGCAGCAGCTGCCCCCAGCGCATCGCCAGCTCCTCATGCAGCAGCTCTCCCAGGAGGCGCGCCATGGAACTGCCCAGGATGGGGCCCCCCAGGATGGAGAAACGGCGCTGTCGGTGGCTGAGATAAGCCCAGGGACATCTGGGGGCAAGCACAGCGGGAGGGTCAGCGCGGCCGTGATGGTGGAGGCGGCTCAGGCACTGCCTAGGATGGGCAGGTGCATTGGACACTCACTGTCTTTTCCACCTAGACTGCCCACGCTCCAGGGCAGACGCAGGACAGAGGACCCCATGGCTCCCAGATGGACACAACTCCCATGCCAAACCAGCCCAGCACCTTCTGGGGACTGCTGCTGGTCCTCCCAGGAAAGATGCTGGCTCTTTCCTTGGAATTTTACCTTCTTCCTGCCACTTAGGGGCAGTTTGTGTAAGAATTAAGCCAGGTAGAGGCAGGTGGATCAGAAAATAATCAGAGACAGAGCTTTCCTAACATTCTTTGAACACCTGGATGAAGCCATACCTGAAGTCCACGAATTCACATGCGCCAACAAATTCCCTCTGCCCCTTTACCTAGTAGTTTTATATAAGGAAGTATGAATCACGACTGAACAAGGGAGGGGGAGATCAACTGTGGCAGAACCTGGATCCACTTCCCTGCTCTTTCCTCATGTCATCACCAGCAGGGCCACCCCGCCCCGTCCTTTCTCACTAGCCACTTGCCCCCAGGGCTGGTGTCCGCCGAGGTCCTGGAGCAGCCTCTTCACATTGACCACTGTCGTCTTCTTAGCACGGCTCTGCATGGAGAGGCCTCGTCAAGCTCCCACAGCCGAGGTTCAGCCCGTGCTGAGGCAGGGAGTCCCTCTCCTGGCCAGTGGTGCACTCACCCGGGCTCCCTCCAGCTTGAAATTCTCCAGCATCAGCTTCCCCAGGGGTGCAAAGGCGATGTCCCCGTGATCCCACAGGAACCGGCTGAGCTGGAGGAGAAGAGGTCAGGTGACTGCCCGCCACCTCCAGGCCACCCGGCACTGTCTACCTGGGGACACCCACCTGTTCACTGACATCCAGGGTGGCTCGCGGATGTCTCCGGAACTGGCGACCTTCCCGGAAAAGCAGATCCTTGGCAGTGAGCCCCGGGACCCAGGGCTCTGAGGGAAGAGGGATGTTAGGGAGAGGGGCCTGGGGCCTGGGAAGGGGGCGGAAGTGGGGCCAGGTATCCCAGGTGATTGGAGGTATCCCTGAATCCCGGGGGAGCAGAGGGCACGGGCAAGGAAAGGGAAGGCTGTAGGGGGTGGAGTGGGGAGACAGGCAGCAGGTGGAGCCTCTGGGGAGTGAGGGCAGAGAAAGGAGAACCTCACCGGGACTTGGAGGTAGCAAGGGAAGGGGCCCAGGGGTCTCCGGCTCCCACCACAGGCCCCTGGCAGAGGGCAGCAGCACATTCTGGAGGGAAAACCACCACAATGATAACATCACAATGGGGTGTTTTCCTGGGGCCAGGCCCTGCTGCCCACACTCCACTGTGCAGACTTGCTCAAGCCACACAACCGCCCTCCAAATGTGGCATGGTAGTGCTCGACACTTCACCGAGAGGAAACCAAGGAACAGGGAGGTTAAGCCTCTTGCCGCAGAGCACAGAGCCAGGAAAGAGAGGGGCTGGCATCGGAACCCAGGCAGCCTGATGGCAGTGCTGCCTCTCAAAGAGGAATCCCTTCTGCCACTGCTGGATGAGCCGATCCCCCTGAATTCTCCCTTGGACGGCAGAGACTGCGGGACAACTTCCTCTAGGAGCCTCCCAGGCCCCTCGTCCTCCCATGGCCAGGATGGCCGACAGGCCAGGCTCTTGGAGGAACACCTGTCTGATGGCACACCTGTCCTCATCAAGGTGGCCACCCCCTCCTCCCCCGTCTCTAGTTTCTGACCCACTTGCCCCGCCTGGCTCCATCCTTAGACAGACGGTCTCCAAGAGTTACCCAGAAGGCTTCTGATTTCAAGGAAAGAGCCAGTGTCCTAGCTGAGGGCGCTGGCGGGAGTCCCAGGAAGGCCAAGCCCCCCTCTCACCCCCCACCCCGCCCACTACGCTCCGCTTCGGCGTCCCTTTGCTTTCCTCAAAGTTACCACCACAATCTGTAGTTATTTCATCTGTCTGTCTGTCCACTTGCTGACTCTCGCTGGCCACACTCTAAGTTCCACAAGGGCAGGGATTACGATCTGACTCACTACTGCTGTGCTCCCCGTGCCCAGTGAGGAGGGTGGGGCCTGGTCAGTACTGCTCAGTACTCAACAAATGAAGGAGTGGAGGAGGCAGGTAGGACAAAGTGAGCCACAGCTCCTGTGGGGTGAGGGCATCCCCCACAAGCTCTGGCTCAGCTTGTGTCTTGGCTGATTTGGGCTACCACCACCCACCCTGGGCTCCTGCCAACTGCAGTGCCTGCTAGGAAAGGGGGCCCAACTCACGGGCCCATTGTGGAGCTCACAGGGCCCCTCCCTGCCCTCCTCACCTCCAGGTTCTGGGGCTTGGACACTGGCAGGGTCAGTGCGTCTCTCCAGCTGCACATAAAGGACAGGTCGGGGATACCGCTCAGACCAAGGGGGCCGGTCATAAACAATGTGGGGCGGAGGGAGCTGGGGAAGTCCATCCTGAAAAACAAGAACCAAATATCTGGCCTTCCAAAGAGATTTAATCTGATCGTGGCCTCCAGGGTTCCCAGGGAGAGTGAAAAGTACCCTGAGAGGACTCTACTTTCCTTGGGAAAGGATATACTGAAAAACAAACGAATATGTAACCCAATGGAAGGTAGCAAACGGTTCTATATTAAAACAAAACTACCAAACAACCGTGAAGAGGGCATAGCAATGGGCTGAAGGCAGGGAAAGCCGCACTGAGCATGTGGCATTCAATCAGAACAAGAATCAAACGAGAGAGAGCTGTGCAGACAACTGGGAAGAGGGTTCCAGGTAAAATGAACAGCAAGAGCAAAAGTCCTGGGGCAGGAAAGTGCTTGGCATGTTTGGGAAACAAGTAGGAAGCTAAAGAATGAGAAAGGAGGAGAGTGGAAGGGAAAGAGGCCAGACAGTGGCAAGGGTTCAGCTCCTGTCACAGCTCTTCACAGCCTGTATTATCATTCTGTGCTTCTAGCTCTAACTCCCAAGACTGGGCTCAAGTTCCCCGAAAGCCAGGGACTCAGTTGTGTCTATCTGTCTTCCCACTGTCAAGCACAGGACCTCCCAGAAAATGCACTTCAAGTGTGTGTTGAAAAAAAAAACTACATTATGTTCAAGGGTTTGGGGAAATACAAAGTACTCTAGAAGTTAGGCAGCCACAGCCCTCTTTTTTAGATTAAACACACACAAAACAGCAGCACTCACCGAGTGCACCATCAGCCAGACAGGCAGTATGTGCTTTCCTCTTCTTCCTAACACATCTATTTTGGGGTACAGGAAACCAACTTGCCCAATGTCAACAGTGCCTAAGTGCCACAGCCAAGACTTGTGCCCCCATCCAATGCAAAGCCCATGTTTTGAACCACGACACGCTTGTGTATCTGAAAGCAAACACTTGGTAGCATTAAGAGTGTCAGTAAGGAAAAATCATCTTCCTCAGGTCCCCTTTGCACTTTACCAGTTTATGCTGCAGCCTCTGCACATCCAAGGACCCTCAGCACAACACACGGTGCCTATTCCGCAGCGGGTGCTAAGCCAATACTTGTCAAGTGAATGTATGAGTTTCTCAGGGCACTAGTCAGCCTCATTCTAAACATGGTCTTCATGTATGTACCATCTCCTTCACTAGACTGCGAGTTCTCTGAGAGCAGGGAGGATAACTGATTCATTCGCAAGTCCCTGGGGTCTGGCTGCTGCTATTTTCTTTTGCACGACAGGAGAGGACAGTGTCAGGGGCCCAGGAGGTATTCAGGGACACTTTGGAAGAACACTAGCTTCGTAGGCAGAAATCGCACCCATGGCAGTTCCAGCGCACCAAGCTTCCCTGAGATGGCTGCATCCCTGAAAAACCAGCAGACACAAAAGACATCTGCAGCTCTTCTTGCTTCCTTGGGCTCCAAACAAACTGACCTCCTTGGGGTTCTTCTTCACCATGTTTCTTCTCACCACAGGGCCTTTGCACACTGTCCCTCTGCTGAGAATAAGCCCATCTCCAGTCCCTCCTGCTACACAAAATCCTACCCATCCTTCAGATTTTAAGTCAATCGTCTCCTGCCCAGGGAAGCCTCTCCCATTCCCCCCAACCCTATTCTCCCACAACACTCTGCACCCTTCCTTCAGCACTTGCATAGCAGTTTGTGACTAGATATTTAAGAATGAGGCTGTTTGACTCAAAGCTGTTCTAATAGGCCACCTAAGAAAAATCTTTATATATATCCCCTGCGCCTTGGAATTTGCCACATGGTGGCAACCAGTGCAGATAATTTAGAAGAACAAGTCTAGGAATGAATGAATGAAAAGAGAGGAGAAAAGAACCAAACAGCCTCAAACAAACCCAAGGAGGGTGAGGGAGCTAGTGGAATCCGGAAAAGCCCTCAGACAAGACAGCCTCGACCTCCCCTTGCCCACTTCCAGCCCACACTCTAGGTCTCCTTAAGACCTCCAAAGCTACACAACTCGGTCAGGTCTGGGGACAGCAAAAAGTGAGCCTGTGGCAACGGATGGGAGAGGGGATCCAAACGGTCCCACCCCTCATACATCTTCCAATCGTCCACGTCCTCCCGAACATCCCTAGTCCGAGCTCCTCTCTGTCCACCTCTTACCTCGCCACCTCCAGACCCCTGATCTGCAACCTGACAACAGCAGAAGCCTTATCAAGCGGTGTGCGAGACAGCCGCCACCACGCTGCACATCTGTAGAATCCTCAGCACTCCACGAGCCAGGGGCTACTAATAACCCACTTTGCAGGTGTTAAGTGGCTCGTCCCAAAGCCACACGGCTTGGGGCCTGCAGACCCGGGCAGAGGTACATCGAGCTCCCCTCTCAGGCGGGGAACCCGCCTCTCCGCGTCCCCCGGGTAGCTGTGCTCTCTCCTCCCGTCAGGAGGCCCGCGCACTTACGTAATCCAGGCCTCGGGTTACTAGTCTGAGAAATGAACCCCGAGCGACGCTCTTCTGTCCGTTCTCCCAGGAGGGAGCCCGAAAGCAGCCACACTAGCTTCAGCGATCTCCCCGGGACACACTCACGATGCGAATTAACGGTTTTCCGGGTTTGGCCGGAAGTGCTCCTTCGGGGACAGGAAGTCCCGCCTCCCAGCTCGGCCTCCCGGTTGTCCTGGCGCGCCCCCTTCCGGGCGGAGGGGGAAAGTGACGGCCAGGTGGATTCACGTGCTCGGCGAGTGCTCGGGTGCTGTGTTAGCCAGTAGGTGTCCTACTGGTTGTCCTTGAACCCCAAGAAGCAGCGCCCTGGGGCGCCTGAGGATTTTCCAGGGGAGTCACGCAGGTAGAGTTGTCGGCAGTGGGTCTCAAACTCTATCAGCATCACCTGGAGGGCGTGTGGAAAAGTTTTTGAGGCCTGGGTCCCTGAATTCCCTGGGAACGCTGATAGTGCTTGTCTGGGGGCCACAGCCCCGTGATAAATCCCACCACTAGCCTAGCTCAGTAGTTCTCAAACTTGGGCGTCCTCCAGAATCCTCAGGAGGTCTGGGGTAGGCCCCAAAGACTGGATTTTTTTTTTTTTTTTTTTTTAATTTTTAATTTTACCGGGAAGTCCCGGGGATCGACCCCAGGTCCCTCCATATGGGAGACGGACGCTCAGCCATCTGAGCCACATCCGTCCCTGAGACTGGATTTTTAACAAGTCCCTGGGTGGTGGTGCTGCTGGTGCAGGGCTCATATTTGAGAGCCCCTGCTTTGAAGAGTCCACTTCCAAATTCTCAACTTCCATGTTTTCCCCCTGGAAGGTGCTTGGAATTGGATGGCTCACCTTTCATCTCTTCCCTTTCACAGTTGCTTTTTCTCCCACTATGGGGCATTGCCTCAGATGGGTGCTGAACCAGGGGGCATTTCCACCAAGCAGTACTCCTACAGCAGAGAGCCCCTAGAAGCCTAAGACCAGCTGGATGGGTAAGAAATGATGATGACAGGGTACAGGAGCGGGGCTTCTGGGGACTGAGAATATTCGCTTTCATCATCTGGTTACACGGATGTGTTTTGTGCACTTTTTTTGCATGTATATTACACTTTAATAAAGAGCTAACAACAACAAAAAAAGAGATGAAAAAAGAAAATACTGCTGGCTGTGACATTTTACTTCATCAAGACTTCAAACTCCTGGCTAGGCTACATGCTTAGAATTCAGAAGCCACTCTAGACGGTTGGGAACTCTTTTGTCTGGGTTGTTCACTGATGTATCCCAAACATTGAGGAGAGTTCCTGACATATAGTAGATGCTCAATAAATATTGAGTCAATGACAGAGAGTGAAATGAGATGCTTCTTCTGGGAAAATATCAACACATTTATTTAAATTGAAATTGATGTCAGACTTTCTGATAGGAAGTAAATCTGATTTAGCTGGTTGGTTTGACTATGCGGACAGGCTTTGCCAATTAGGCCATATGGACAGGATTTTTCATAAATTGATGAAATCATTTAAAGGACAATGATAATATATAATCAGTCAGAAATGTGGCATGCATAGTTTTTCAGAATTATTTTAGGGAGTATGTAAGCAAAACATTTGAAGATACTTGAATGAGTTTCCTCGTTCTGTTGTAGCAAATTACCACAATTTTGTGACTTAAAATAACACAATTATATTATATTACAGTTTTGGGGGTCAGAAGTCCAAAATGGATTTCACTGGGATAAAACCAAGCTGTCAACAGGGCTGCAGTCCTACTGGAGAGTCCAGGGAGGAACCCATTGCTTTTTCCTGATTCTGCCTGCATTTCTTGGTTTATGGCCCCCTTCTATCTTCAAAGCCAGCACTGTCTGGTTGAGTCCTTCTCAGGATACCATCTCTCTGATTTGGACTCTTCCCCATTTAAAGACCCTTGTGATTACATTGTCCCCAACCCCACCCCCGCCCTGGATAATACAGGTCAGCTGATCAGCAATCTTAAACGTGCCTTTCCAGGTAACATAACATATTCACAGATTCCAGGGAGGAGGATGTGGACTTCTTTGGGAGACCACCACTCTGCCTGTATCACTGTTCCACATCACTTTAGGAGATTCCTATCTAGCTTATGCACTGGGAGGCCAATCTCTTCCTTCCTCCTTCCTTTCCTTCATTCTTTTTCTCTGTACAAGTTATTTCTTCTTTTTGTTATTGAAATAGACTATACATATTGTAAAGTGCACAGATCTTAAGTGTGCAGCTCGTTGGAATTTTACAAATGCATGAGTCTTTCCATCACCCCAGAAAAATTTCCTGGTGTATCCCTTGCAAGAAGTCACCACTGTTTTGACTTTCACCACCACAGAGTAGTTTTGTCTCTTCAAGAACTTCACATAAATGGGATTGTGCCGAGGATTCTCTTTTGTGTGTGGCTCCTTTCACTCAGGGTGCCTGTGAGTTCACTCATGTGCACGCAACAGCTGTTTCTTTGGTATTACTGAGCTGTGTTCCATTGTAGGAATATACCACAATTTGGGTATGCATTTCTGACGAGGTTGAATCTGCCCTGGCCTCCCACACCTGCTCCTTCCAAGTCACATTGTCCCCGTCCCACCAATTATTTCTCATAAGCCAAAGTTGCCACACGGCCACAATCCTGGTGAGCATTGTCAGGTCCAAGGGTAACAATCTGCAGCAGCAACTACAAAGACTACAAGTTGCAGAGACACTGAGAACTGACTGGTCATATTTTTCCACTCAAAGTTAAATTTGAGGACCCTTCGAGCAAATACATGTTGCATCATACAATGTCTAAAGTAAATTTCCTTCATCCCTTACTTCACCTTATGTTTTTCCTATTTCTCCTTCACCCCTAGTCCCTCACTTTACAAAGCATTCCTGCCTTGCGGTGTGTTTGTGAGTCAACTCAAAATGCCATGGCGGCGGCGGGCAAGGGGTGTGGGGCGCCTTCCTTAACCCAGTGGCTACTTTTTTTGCTAGAGATGCCGGTGGCTGAGTTCAGGCAGGCCCTCCATAAACGCTTGCGGAGTTCAGATGCTAACAACCGCGGGGCTCTACAATTACGAGGGCTTTCAAGTATGCAATGAGGACCCCAGGCTCTCCGAGGTCAAGGGGTCCGGGGGCGATGATGTAATGGGGTATGGCTTGGGGGTATCATAGCCAAGGGCTGGGAAGAGGCGGCTGGGGGAGCTCCGCCCCCAGCGCCGTAAGCCCCGCCCCGGAAGTGAGAGGTTGCGCCGGAGCCCCCCCCCCTGCGCGGTCCAGCATCCGGGCATTGGCCGGGCAGCCGGCCGCGTGCTCCCCACGCGGTAGCCGGTCCCGCGCGTGTAAAAGGTTGCGGGCCGCGCGAGATCTGGGCCGCGGCGTCCCGCCTCGCGTCCCGCCATGGCTTCGCCGGCCAGCGCGGCCCCGGGCGCCCTGCTCGGCCCTGCGGCGGCCGCGGACGACGGTGGCCGCAGGAAGCCCCGCCTGGCGGCGTCGCTGCGCATCAGCCCCGGGCCCGGCCCCTGGCGGCCCCCGGCCAGCCTGGGCCAAGAAGCCTGGGAGTCCGAGCCGGCGCCCGGCGCGGAGGAGGGCGATGAGGCCGGCGGGCAGCCCCAGGCCGCGGCGGCGGGGGACGGTGGGCCCGGGGGGCGGAGGCCGGAGTCGGGGGGGCTGGGGGCAGCTCGGGCACGGGAAGACTCGGCGGGACGGATGGGAAGGTCCCCGAGGGTCTCTGTCCTCCCTGCAGGGCCTGCCGGGGACTTCCAGACGGCGGCCAGACAGCTGAAGCTGCAGCTCAAAGACCTGCCCCCGGGCCAGGCCGTGTCCTTGCTGGCGCAGTACGCCGCGGGCCTGGGCGTCTCCCTGGTCTTCCGAGAGGACCAGACCACAGGTGGGCACCCGGGGGATGGGTGTGCCACGATGAGAACAGGGCAGGCAGAGTGCCAAATCACCGGGCTGAAGGGAGGGTGCACAAGGCCTCCGAGGTCAGGACACTTGACAGTGACCAGTGAGAGAGGGGCTGTGAGCTGCTCAAAAGCCTGGGGCATGGAGGTGACACTCCCCACCCCCTCAGCATTTATTTAAGGAGCACCAGCTCCAGGCCAGTGGGTGTTGGACATCTAACTGACCTGGGGCTATGGTGAGGTGGGGGAGTATTCTCCCCATCTGAAGCTCAGGGAGGTTAAAGGATGGGCCCAAGCGACCCAGCCTTCCCGCAAACTTTTTTTTTTTTTTTCACATGGCAGCTACTGTGCCACCATTGGAAACACCTGAGCCAGGGCCAACCCCCATCTTAACTAATTTTAGCACCACACTCTGATAAAGGTGATACAGTATAGAGGTTTAATCATTACTATGTCCTTTACCCTTTTTCAGTAGTAATCCCCACCAACACAGATACAGATACAAGGAGCAATACGCCAGGTCCTAAATCCAGGCTCCTAATCCTAAACCACTGCATTCCCAGCTTGTAAGGAGATAGCAAGGGACTCATTTCTCAATCCGTTGACAGCGTTCTAAAACCTCCTAAGAGAAGTCCAAACGAACAATTCAAAAGGAGACGATAATAGTTAACACAAGTGAGTCCGGGATGACGTGCCAGGTGCTGGTTGACATGGTAACTCACTGGTCCTTACATGGGCCTGTTAAGGTAGGGTAGGTACAGTGTTTTTACCACAGTTTACAGATAGGGAGACTGAGGCCAGAGATGAGAGGCTGTTTTCCCGAGGTCACGCAGATGGTGAGTCGCTGGGCCACAATGTGTGCCCAGGCATTTGGGGTCCATGGACTGAGTACTGAGCAGCTGGGTGGTACTACCCCTCCCTCTCTCTAGGGTGCCCCTTTCTGTTGTTTATGTGGGTAGATATGTTTTGTTTTTTTTTTTCCAAGGACCCACAACAACATCAGTTTAATGTAACCTGTAAATTATGTGGCAGGTTCTTAGGAATTAATGCAATGGTAGAGAAATAAACCTAATCAGGGATTTAGGTAATTTGTTTTAATTTTTTTACTCTGATAAAATTTCAAAGAATAGGATGAAAGAACTCCCATAAACTTTTTACCCAGATCCACCACTTAACATTTGTCACATTTGTTTTGTCTGTCTCTCCCTGCTTTAGATACAATATATATAATTACCCATGTTATTTTTCTCAATAACTTGAAATTTAATTGTAGACACCATACCTGTTTGCCCTAAACACTTCAGCGTGTATTTCCAAAGAAGAAAGACGTTCCCTAATATAATTACAGTACAAATACCAAATTCTGGAAATGTAACACTGATAATCCTATCTAATTACCATTTGCATTCAACTTTGCCAGTTGTCCCAAAGAGGCACTAGGACCATTTTTTCCAGTCCAGCATCCTATGTTACATTTAGCTGTCATACCTCTTTAATCTCCTTTTATCTGAAGTCTGTGTCGTTCACAGCATTGCCAGTTGTCTTGGAGAATGCGCTTCGGTTTGGGTCTGTTTCTTCTGGTTTAGGCTCAGGTGGAGGCTTGGTGACAGGAACGCACATCAGGGGGGCCTGTGGCTTCAGCTGGTGATGTGTGTGTGACAGCTGCATTAGGGTGGTGCCTGCCAGGCGCCTTGGCTTTCCCCTCTGTGCCTAAGTAGTAGATGAAGGGGAGGTCCTTGGAGAGCGTGTAAACGTCCTCTTCCCCAGGACAGTCACCTTGGTGCTCGCGTCCTTGAGGATACTCGCCAGGTTTGGTATTACGATGGCTGCCGGTGGTGGCTGGCTAATGCCAACTTTCCTTCTCCACTTGTTCGTTGGCGTTTTCCACACCCTTTTCAAATAGATGCATCCCAGCGCTAGTGAGGAGTGCTGAAGGGATTCTCTTCTAAATGGGACAGACCTTTTGGGAAACAGTTGAGCAGCAAGTGCTGTGAACTGTGACACCTGTACTCTTTGGCCAAGTGATCCCAGTTCTAGGATGTTCCGCTCATTGTTTTGGAACAGTAGAACATTTGCTAGACAAATATTTCAAAAGTAGAGTCCATGGAGAAGAAAAGTTAACAGTGTCTGGTGGAAAGGCGGGGACTGTGCCCTGTGCTCCGGGGCTTCCATCCCGAGAAGTGCCCGTTACAGGCTCTGGAGTGCTGGGCTTGGGGCAAACACCTCGGGAAGGCTGCCTGTCCTTCCTGGGCCTCACCTGTGACATGGAGTCGCAGCTCCCTGGCGTGAAGGCTGGGGCAGAGCTGGCGGGGGCACCCAGGCCTGGTGTAGGTGGGCCAGCAGCTCCTGAGGGCAGTCCTGGCCTCCTGGTTTCAGTGGCCCTCGCTGTCAGGTGGCAGGAGGAAGCAGCCATGGGAGCTGGGTGGGGCTGGGTGCTGTACCCCTCCCAGAAGGGGCTCCTTCAAGGCACCTTCCTTCTCCAGGCCCCTGCCCCCCCTTCTCAGTGTGTGCGGAGCTGGATGGCGTGGTCTGCCCCGCGGGCACCGCCAACAGCAAGACGGAGGCCAAGCAGCAGGCGGCGTGCTCTGCCCTGCGCTACATCAGGAGTCAGCTGGAGGGCCTCGGTGACCAGGGTCAGGGGCAGCCGGGGAAAAGGGCAGGTGGGTTTGCGGTCCCGGGGAGGCGGAAGTGGCAATGTGTGTGTGTGTGTGTGTGTGTGTGTGTCAGGGGGGCGCGACAAGGCCCACCCGCAGGAGCTGGGGACGTACATGCCGACCCTGGCTCTGATGTCCTGGGGGCCCCGCCCATACGGGGGCCCGGGCCCACCAGAGGAGCAGCCCGTGGAATTTTGGTGTCTGGAAGACAGAAACCTCCCCTCCTGTCCTCCCATGGCGGCTCAGCTCCCCTCATCTCTCTTCCAGAGCCCCCCAAGACCCCCAGCAGGCCTCTGCTCCCCTCCCCGAGTGTAGGTAGGTGGGCTCTCCGACCTGGCCCCCGGTGACAGGAGGCGGCGTGGCCCGTGCCCCCACTCTGCCCTCTCCCCTGCCCAGAGAACATCCTGACGCATGAGCAGCGCTGCGCGGCTGTGGTCAGCGCTGGCTTCGACCGCCTGGTGGACGAGAATTCGCCGTACCGGGCCTGTAAGGGGACCGTGGCTGCCGTGATCCTGGAGCGGGGTAGGGGTTGCGCTGCTCCCCGCCCTCGGGAAGCCCCCCGCCCCGAGACCTTCCTTGGAATGGGCTGTCTCTTCACCCCCTTCCCTGCACAGAGATCCCGGGTGCCAGGGGCCACGCCAAAGAGACCTACGAGCTGGTGGCGCTGGGCACGGGCGGCGGCAGCTGCGCCGGCTGGCTGGAGTTCTCGGGCCGGCAGCTGCACGACTGCCATGGCCTGGTGGTCGCCCGCCGGGCCCTGCTGAGGTGAGGGAGGGCGGCCCCCCGGGAGGGCAGGCAGGACGCACAGCCCCCAACTCTACCCCACCCCTCCCAGGTTTCTCTTCCGGCAGCTTCTGCTGGTGACGCGGGGCGGCCCCAAGGGCAAGGAGCGGTCCGTGCTGGCCCCCCAGCCTGGGCCCGGGCCCCCCTTTGCCCTCAAGCCCCGGATCTTCCTGCATCTCTACGTCAGCAACACCCCCAAGGGAGCTGCACATGACATCTAGTATGCGGGGCCCTTGGCAGGGAGGGGACCCCCCAGCTCTGGCTGCATTGGCCCCCATGTGGCCTGCTCTCCTCTCTGCCCCTGCAGCCTCCCGGTGCCCTCGGACGGCGGCTTCCTGCACAGCCCCCCGTTCCGCCTGCAGGCCCACGTGTGTGGGGAGCTGAAGCCCGTGTGCTACGTGGCGCCCTCACTGCGCGACACCCATGTGGGCTGCCTGTCGGCCAGCGACAAGCTGGCACGCTGGGCCGTGCTGGGGCTGGGGGGCGCCCTGCTGGCCCACTTCCTGCCGCCCCTCTACGCCACCAGCCTTGTCCTGGGTGAGGGGCTCCTCGGGGCGAGGGCGGGAAGTGGCTGTGTGTGAGTGGGAGAGGGCCAGGGTGACTCAAGCCTCCCTCGTGGCTTCTGCCCACAGCGGACTCCTGCCACGACCCCCCCACTCTGAGCAGGGCCATCCACTCCCGACCCAGCCTCGACAGGGCTGCAGGGCCGTGCCTGCCCTCTCCCTACGCACGCACCACCCTGCACCTGTTTGCAGGGCCCCCGGTGGCCCTCTCGGACCCTACCTCCAACTCCTGCCCCGGTCTGAGCCTCAACTGGAGCCTGGGGGACCCTGGCATCGAGGTCGTGGACGTGGCTACTGGGCGCGTGAAGGCAGAGTGAGAAGGACCCCCAGAGTGGGGCTGGGGAGGAGGGTGTCCCCGTGTCCCAGGCCACGGGGTAAGAGCGTGCGCGTGAGTCCGGGGCTTGGGTTCAAATCCTGGTTCCGTGAGCCTGCCTGGGCTTCAGTGTCGGCCGTGGCCCTCCCGTGTGCCCTCCCCTGACCGCTGTGTGTTCCTGCTCCCTCCCAGTGGTGGCCTGGGGCCGCCCTCACGCCTCTGCAAGGCTGCCTTTCTCAGGGCCTTCCGCCAGGCTGCCCATGCCCTGGACAAGCCCCACCTCCTGGCCTTGAAGACCTACCAGGCGGCCAAGGTCAGTTCCGCCCCTCCCTCTCCACCCCTCATCTCCATGGTCTCCCCCCACAGCAAGTCTCCTCCTCTGTCTCCTGCCCCAGGCTGGGCCCTACCAGGAGGCCCGTCAGCAGCTGTCTGTCCTCCTAGACCAGCAGGGCCTGGGGGCTTGGCCTTCGAAGCCACTGGTGGGCACATTCAGTAACTGAAAGCAGACCTCCAGGGGCCTGGCGACCCGAGCTGAGCAGGAGGGGGCGGGGCAGGGTGGCGCTGGGGTTGGGGGTGGGTCTGTGCGTAGAGGCCTGGGGCTGCTGCACATTTGGACTTGAATGAAGAAACTGTTTCTGGTGCTTCTGCGTGTCCTTGGCTTTTTGGGGGTGGGGGGCGTGGCCGTGAGCCCTTTTGTTTGTGGGGAGCGCTCTCCTCAGCCGCCTCGGGCCAAGTTCCCGATGGTCAGGAGCTCAGCCGCCTCCTCTCCTTGGGGTCTCAGTGGTCACACCAGCTCCAGGGCGCAGAGTCGTTAGTGGTCAGGTGGGGAGGTGCACAGACCCCCGGGGCCTACCTGCTGCACCTCGGCCTCTTGGGGGGCTCCTGGGAGGAGGGAAGGGCACCTTCTCCCTGGCCCCACGGAGCTGGTGAGGAGAAGCCGTGCCGGCTGCTGCGTGCTCGCTGAGTGGGCAGGCCTGTCAGCACCCACGGGCCGGGGAGGATGTGGGCATCGGCAGCCAGTGCGGGGCCCGCCCTTGGGGTCTGGGTTCTCCTGCAGGCTTCCACCAGACTTGGGAGGATCCTGCCGAGCTGGGTGGAGACCCTTGCCCTTCTCTGCCCTGGTTTGACCTGGGAAAGTCGTACCTTCCGGAGTGGCTTCCTCTGGGGAGAGGGACTGCACTGCCTGCCTCACAGGGCCCCCGCCCGAGGTGCTTCCCCTCCTCCAGGCCAGGCTGTGAGCCTGCAGGGGATCAGGCACTCTGTGGTCCTTGGGTGGGTGGGGAAGGCAGTGGACCCTGTGCGCACACGCACACTCATGCACAGCTGTGCAGACCTGGGAGCCTCACCAGCCTGGGGGACAGCCTGGGGGACAGCCTGGAGGATCGCCTGGGGGACAGCCTGGAGGACCGCCTGGGGGACAGCCTGGAGGACAGCCTGGAGGACCGCCTGGGGGACAGCCTGGAGGACCGCCTGGGGGACAGCCTGGAGGACAGCCTGGAGGATCGCCTGGGGGACAGCCTGGAGGACCGCCTGGAGGACCGCCTGGGGGACAGCCTGGGGGACAGCCTGGAGGACCGCCTGGGGGACAGCCTGGAGGACAGCCTGGAGGATCGCCTGGGGGACAGCCTGGAGGACAGCCTGGGGGACAGCCTGGAGGACAGCCTGGAGGATCGCCTGCAGGGCCTTGAAGGCTGTGGACCTGGGGCTGGTGGAGACTGAGGACCACCATCAGCTCTTCTCACCCCTCACCCCTAGCACCCCAGCAATTTCAAGCGTTTAGGACCACAGGCTGCCCTCCCAGGTGGGCCCCAGGAAGCTGGTGAAGGTCTGCCCCCTCCCTCTAAGCCAGGGGTTCTTTACTAGGGGTCCATGTACCCCCAAGGGATCCATGGAAAGAATTCAGGGGGTCCGTGAGCTTGAATTGAAATTCAAAAAACCGTTATTCTCGGCATGTGTTGGTGCAGGTGTGATGTATTTATTAAATAATATGCAGTATACTGTGGACTTAGTAAGGGGTCTGTGGTTTTCACCTGACTGGTGAAGGGATCCGTGGAACAAAAAAGGTAAAGAGCCTCTGCTAATCCATTCTTCTGTCCCTGGGGTGTGGGTGTGATGGGCCCACTGGAGGGTTGTGAGCGGGGTGGGCCCACGGGGGGGTGTCAGGCATGTGGCCAGCCTGGGTGGTCTGCTGTACCCCACTTGGCCGCCTGCAGGTCTGGGCTTCCTCCAAGCTTGTCCATTGCCATGAGCTCTGCCTTTTTTTTTTTTTTTAAGATTTATCTATTTATTCTTTCCCCTTCCCCCTCATTGTTTTTGCACTCGCTGTCTGCTCTCTGTGTTCTTCTGTGTCTGCTTGTCTTCTCTTTGGGCGGCACTGGGAACCGATCCTGGGACCTTCCAGAGTGGAGGGAGGCACTGAATCTGTTGTGCTACTTCAGCTCCCTGGTCTGCCACATCTCCTATTATCTGTCTTCTGTGTCTTTTCGCTGCATTGTCTTCTTGTGCCAGCTCTCCGCGCAGGCCAGCTCACCACCCGGGCCAGCTTGCTTTTCACCAGGAGGCCCCGGGAATCAAGTCCTGGACCTCCTATATGGTAGACGGGAGGCCAGTCACTTGAGCCACATCCACTGCCCTGAGCTCTGCCTTTTGAACGTTGCTGCTGCCCATTTGGGGGAAACCTGGGGGAAGCAGTGGCAGAGGAAAAAGCAGTCACTGATATGCTTGAAGCTCTAGCAGGCCCTGTGCCCAAGGCTTTACATACGTCACTGTCACCCGTTTTAAACCTCTCACCAACTCCGCAGAGCAGCTTTTGTCACCTCCACTTTACAGGTGAGGAAGTTGGAGAGGTGAAGCTCAGAAACTTTGCACGCAGACACGTAGCAAGTCAGCAAGTTGAGTTGGGGCGGAGCAGACTGCAGGACTTCAGAGCCCTTCAGCCCCAGGCACTGGCCTGGGCTGCCGTTGCAGCTGCTTACAAAACGCTTAACCTCTCTGTACCTCGATTGGCTCATTCATCAAGGGAGGGCCAGACATCTCCTTCCTCCAGTCCCCTCTTCCTTTGGCTCTGCTGTCAGGAAAGAGCTGTAGGCTGGTGTGGTCGGGAGAGGTGGCTCCCAGGTGGAAGACGTAAGGTGGAACAAATGGGTAGTGGGCGGCTGGAGAGGGGGTCCAGGCAGGAGAACACAGAGGACAGGAAGGAGAGGTGCCACTGAGGGCAGGAGGTGGGAGGAGGGGAGTTTGAGCCAGGAGGGAGGGTCTCAGAACAGGTAAGTGCTGATTTTTCTGTTTAACTGAGAAAATAGCTGTTACTTACCTTTAGTTATTAAAAAAAAAAAAACACTTTTTTTTGGGTCAACTTTGAAATCATTATTTCTCGTGGTTACATTTTTAAGGGATGGAGAAGGGTTTTCAAACACCCAGGTCTATTAATTAGTCCCTTTATTAGATACTGTTTCCCCTGGGAGATGATTTAGATGGATTTACTTTTTGTACTGCAGTGGTGACTGCAGCCAGACCCAGAAATCGCCAGATATCCCAGACATTCCAAACGGCAGCTCTATGCAGGAAGCCTTTTGGTATTCATTAATCACACAGTCCCTGGGTAAACAAGTTATTCAAAATGACATATACTGTGCTGTATTCTGCCAAACAAGTAATATTTGTCCCTGTGCTGCATAAATCCGCCTGCCTGGCCTCTCCTCCGGAGTCTGTTCGTAAGACAATATTCACTCAGTTCCTTTGATTCAGCTTGTTAGTGCACGGCAACGATGACGCCATTGTGAAATGGAGAGTCTGTAATATCTTCTTGGCCTCATCCCTTCGGGATGAAGCTTTGCCAACAAGCACATATTTAAATTGGGAGGTGCTGCCATCCCACGTGGCAGAACTCTAACCCTGCTTCCTCCAGGACCCCTGCCCGATCACCCCACCCCCGACCGCTGGGACCTTTCTCCGGCCCAGGACACTGTCTGGAGCCTGTTCCTGGTTGCGCCGGGTAGAAGTATGGACCTGGGAGTCCAGGGGCCGCTCGGTGTTCCCAGACCTCAGTTTCCCCATCTGGTGATTGAAGGTCACTTCCGGTGAGGTTAGATAGGAAATGTACCAGGCATGGTTCCCGGCTCTCGACCACCCTCCAAGGACTGTCCTGGTGACTCCTGCCTGCGGGTGGGACCTGAGGCCCTGACTCTCCCACCCCTCCTGTGGGGTCTGCTGTATGGAAAATGCCCAATAAAAACGTGTCAAATGGAAAATGAATGAATTATAGGACCTCTTCTTTAAAGGAGCAGGCTAGAGAGAGGGAATAGAAACTGTTCTAAAATGGTTTTAAAAGACATTATGAGGGGAGCAGGTGTAGCTCAAGTGGTTGAGTGCCTGCTTCCTATGTACGAGGTCCTGGGTTCGATCTCTGATACCTCCTAAAAACAAAACAAACAAATGAAAAACCAACTCTCTTTGGAGAGCAGATATAGCACAGAAGTCCTGGGTTCAGTCCCCAGTACCTCCTAAAAAAACAACAACTAAAATTAGAAGACATTTTGAAAAGTTCCATTTGGTCACAGAAGCAGTTAATAAGGATGTAGAGAAGAGTTGACGAGTCTGGAGAAAGGGGTCTGCTCTGTAAGCTGATACCCTGCTTCATGTTGTAGTGGTGAAGTGACAGTTAAAAAACATATAATGACGTTTTAAAAAATTACTTCTCTAAAAAAAAATCAATTTTCCACATATCCACATGCAGAATGAAGCTGGACTCCTTCCTTACCCCATACACAAAAATGAACTCCAAATGGTCCGCAGGCCTCGTAAGAGCTCAAACTATAAAAGTCATAGAAGAAAATAGAGGAGTAAATCTTCATGGCTTTGGGTTAGGCAAAGCCTTGTTAGATAGGATGCCAGCGCACAGCAACAGAAGAAAAAATAGATTAATTAGATTCCACCAAAATTAATTTTTTTTTTCTTCAAAATATACCAAGAAAGTGAAAAGAACCTACAGGATGGGAGCATATACTTGCAAATCTGTTGTCTGATAAGGAACCTGTAACCAGAGTATATAAAGAAAACATACAGCTCAATAATAAAAAGGCAATGACTCGATTAAAAATGGACAAAGGATCTGAATAGACTTGCCTTCAGAAAAGATCAAAAGATGGCCAACAAGCACGTGAAAAGATGCTCCACACCATTAGTCAGCAGGGAAATGCGAATCGAAACCATCATGAACTACCAAATGAAAAAGACAGACAATAACAAGTGCTGGCAAGGATGTGGAGAAATCAGAACCCTCACACCCGGCTGATGGGAAGGTAAAATGGCACAGCTGTTTTGGACGGCAGTTTGGCAGTTCTTCAAAAGAGTTACCCAGCAAATCCTCCTTTAGATATATAACCGAGAGAATGAAAACATATGTTAACGCAAAAACTTGTATACAAGTGTTCATAACAGCATTATTCAAAATAACTTAAAAATAAATATTCACCAACTGAAATGGATAAACAAAATGTGGTCTGTCCATACAAGAGAATATCATTCCGCCATAAAAAGGAATGACGTTCTGTGATCCATGCTACAACATGGATGAACCTAGAAAACATCATACTAAGTGAAAAGAGCCAGTCACAAAAAAGTTCCATAATGTATGATTCCATTTATACGAAATTTCCAGAATAGGCACATCTACAGAGACACAAAATAGATTAGCGGTTGCCAGAGGCTGGTGGGATTGGGGAGTTTAGAGGGTAACTGCTAATGAAATGGGATTTTTTTTTTTATGGGATGATAAAACATGTTCTAAAATTGACTGTGACTTTAAAATGGGTGAATTGTATGGTACCTGGATTATATCTCAATGAAGTCTATAAGAATCTTGTTTACAATTCCATTTTCTTGGAATCCAGGGTCTCTGCTGTCTGGAAGGTCCCAGGGTATCTTAAGGCCCTATTTTCATTGGTGTCCCAGTGACTCTACTGGGCACATGCTCAGGCAAAGAGGCTCCAGATACCCTAGCTAATCCCCCACGGAATGGTCTAGAGGCAAACAGTCCTGGACCGACTAGGTACTCACCACCCTCCATGGCCGCCTTTTAAAGGAGATGCCCTAGAATTTCCTACATCACTTCTGCTCATGTTCCCATTGGTCCAAGCATAGTCATGTGCCACACCTTGAGGTATGGGGAGTGGAGATTCCAACTGCAGTTTGGGCGGGTTCCCTTACTAGACGGACGAAGGCAAGGATGGTGTTGGCTGTGGCTAGTGGTCTTTCCCATGGGCTGTTGGCATCCTGATATTGCCATCGCAACAGGTGGCATCCCGGCAGCCAGGAGGGAAGCCCAAGCATCCATGGCACAGGCTGCATCCCATGCCATGTTAGAGCGCTCAGCTATTCTGTCCCCAGAGCCCCCTGACCTCATCTCCTCCCTTACCCCAGCATGGTGGCCTCCCTCGAATGGACCGAGCACATCCCTGCCTCCGAATCTTGGCAGTTACCACTCCTACTGCCCCAAAGCATCGTCTCCAGATGTCCATGTACCTCGCTCCCTTCATGCCTTCAGGGTTTACTCAAACGTCCATGGCTTAGAAAGTCCTTCCCGGATCCTGATCATAGCCCCCCCTCTGGCATTCGGTAGCCCTCGCCCAGCTTTGTTTTTCTCCATTATTCCCTTGTCTGTTTTGCTCCTTGCTGAACCCCCGTGCCTGGAACAGTAGAGCAAAATAGTCACTCAATAAAGACTTGATGAATGAATGAAGAATCAATTTGGGGAAAACATCGGATACCCCGATGTCACCGCCAGGGGCCCTGCAGTCCAGCGGGTCACGGCCTGGACACCCCAGCTGTGTTCCACCACCTCCCCCCGTCCAGCCTCCTCTTCGGCTCTGGCTTCACCTTGCCCATTTATCCTAACACTCTCCAAGGGTGAGCCTGGAGTTGGTTAATTTATTTCCAAAGATCCCACGGTCTTCAGTGCAGACTCAGGTATAAATAAATGGGATTGTGAATGTGTGAATGCCTGGAGGCAAGGCAGTGCCATCTCCATCACCTTGTCCCTGGGGCTGTCCAGGGGTGGGCCTTAAAGAGCAGGACCTTGATAAGATGAGGGGAAAGGTCCCACATTCCTGCCTCCCTTCTGTGTGCCAGGACCTGTCCCTGAGGTAGAAAGAGCTGGAAGGTAGAAGCAGAGGCTGGTGGGAAATGCTTCATTGCTTGCAGACATGTTGGCCACTGGGCCATGGGTGTGCTCTGGGTGAGGTGGTTAGGAGTTTGCACACATGCTTTCCCTGGTGAGATTTACCAGTGCACTTTGGGTGCAGATTCTGCTCCCACAGTATGGATGCCTGAGCCCCAGTCCTGCCCTGGCTCCCCAGCCCTGCCAGAGTCTGGATGTCTGGCCCAAGGATGCCTTTGAAAGCTTCTACTGTAAATGAACACTTTGTCCACAGGATGCAAGGGTGTATCAGTCAGGATGGGCCAAATGCTGTAACAAAGAGCCCCTCCTTTTCAGTGGCTTGGAACAAGAGAAGGTTTTCTCTTGGTCATATGATTGATCAATGCAGGAGTTCAGCACGTAGGAGCTCAGGAACCTAGATGCTTCCATCTTACAGCTCCATCATCCCTTAAGGCAGGGGTCAGTGAACTTTCTCTGTAAAAGGCCAGATAGTAAATGTTTCTGGCTCTGCGGGCCAGTTGGTCCCTGTTGCAACTACTTATTGGAGCAAAAAGCAGCCACTGAAAAAAACCTAAACAAATGGGCTGCCTGTGTCTCAAGAAAGCTTTATTTATAAAAACAGGAGCAGGCCTGATGTAGTGTGCTGAGCCCTGCCTTGGGGCTTTGGGGCATCCTGCAGAATCTTCCACATCTGGCTTGCAAGTGAGGAGGAGGGAGAGCATAGAGGACCATGCGGAGGTTTCACAGGCCAGATCTGGCAGTGGCGTGCATCCCTTCCACCACATTCCACAGCCCAGAACTCCATCTCCTGGCCCCACCTACCCGGCAGGGAGGCTGGGAATATGGTCCAGCTGATGGCCTCGGGGGAAGAACCAGATGGTGGATGACCCGTTACAGTGTCTGCCACCAGTGTCCACTAATAAGGGAAAAGAAGAATCCCGCAATGAGTAGCGGTAGATTCCGTAACAAGTGGAAAGGCACCAGAATCAGCGACCCAAGTTTGCATCCTGACTCTGCTTTTACTATCAGTGAGAATGTCCTGTGCCTCAGTTTCTTCATTTGTAAAATGGGGCCTAAAAGGCCTCCCTCAAGGAGTCACTTTGTGGATCAAATGAAATAAGGAGCATAAAGAGAATTTGAGCTTGTTTGTTTGGCTTTGATGACATTGCTTGAGACCCTGGATGAAACCACACCTGAACTCCATCTGGATTTTCAGTATAAGAGCTGATAATACTTATTTTGTTTATTTGTTTAATGAAGTCCGAATTATCTTCTAAATAAAACATTCCTAACTATTTATGGGTGTGTGCTTAGAAAGTGTTTAGGGTTGTTTGCCTTGGGAATCTAGAAAGGGAGTCTGGTATGAGAGTGAACTTTACTTTCCACACACTAAGCCCCTGATGGTCTGCCTATGTACACTGTCTCCCCTGGTCTCCAGTGGGCTTGGGCCCCAGCTGCTCACAGTGGTAACAGACCTGATAACCCACCCACGACTGATGGGTCCCACCTCCCTTCCCCCTCCCTACCAGTGATTCCATCACCCAAATAACTCCTTGCTTCAGGGCCTGCTTCTGCGGGAACCCGAAGATCTGGAGGAATCCAGAGTTACTGCCTCAGAAGCCTGTCCAAATCCAGGGGCCCCTTCCCCTGCTTGCCGTTACTCTCCAGCTGCTTCCTCCTTCCTAGGCCTTATCGTGCGTCCTGCTTTTTTGTCTTTCTTTACAAACTTGTTGTCCCTACTCCTTCCCAGGTCCCAAGAGCACCTGCATTGCTTTCTGTGGTCTTGCAGCGCTAAAACAAGGTCGGGCCCATGTATGTGCGTAAAGAAACCAACCATCACCCCACCCGGCTTCTCACTTGGGTCCCCCCTCCCGTCTCCCCAAGGCCAGCCCCCAGCCTCCTAGCTAGAGCCGCCTCAACACACAGAGGAGCCACTGCATCGCATCAACATTGTTTAATGCTTTTCCAGGCGCAGCACGGGAGCAGGGTCCCCGAGAGTTAAGTTAGGAAGCGCGAGTGGAATTGCCAAGCATCCCGAAGGGAATCTCAAGTCGAGCTGGTCTTCAGCTGGAGTATAACAGAGGCCTTCGGAAGCAACACGGATGGCTAATTTTAGCTCTGGGTGCCCAAATCCATTCCCAAGTGTCGTCACATGGAGCCCAAGTTGCCTGTCGCTTTGTTCCCTTCAGGCAAAGGTGAGTTATGAAGGTCACAGCCGAGCAATGGACTCCGCGCTCCTCCCTGCATCTTCTGAAAGTCAGCCACTGCAGAGGCAGGGCCACGTGGGCTCAACGTAGTGAGGGCCACTTCCGAAGGGACAGCGATGGATGACCAAAGCCAGCGTCCCTTTGTTCTGTTTTATTTTTAACCAGTGCTGTGTTCCTGAAGAGGCCCCTGGGTGAGAGGCCAAATGGAGACTTCAGCACCGCATGGAGACGGCGCGGACAAGGAGAACTTGGAGCCAGGCCAAGACCACTGAGCTGGGAGCCCTGGCTGGGCCACTCCTGGCTGGGTGGCTTGGGCAAGACCCCTCTCCAGGCCTTAGCAGCCACATACGTACAAGCTCTAAGAATCTGTGTGGCGGCCACTCCCGAGCTGGCCGTGGCCCGGGAAGGACACATATCACAGGTGCAGGGAGAGGACTTCTGGGAGGGACATGCAGTCCAACGCACGGAGGTGGCCTATGCTCTCTCAGCCTTCTGGCACATTCCTGGTGGTCTGCATGGGGTTTTGATTTCTTTTATTGTTATCTGAATGCCTCTGGGCCAGGCCAGCAGCCCCCAGTTTCCCTTCCCTAGCCTTTCTCTCTTCCCCACTCCCCTACCAGGGTTTCCTGGGATGCCCCCGTATAGTGGACTTGTACGTCACCAATGAGGGACATTGCACCTCCGACGTGATGCCTGAGAAGGACATAGCCCCACGGTGTCCCAGTTTCGTGGTGTCCTGGCTGGGGAGGCGCCACCTGAACCTAAGCAGGAGGAGACGCTGGACAAACCCAGAATGAGGAAAGCTCTTTTAAAAAGGGGGGCTGCATTCTTCAAAAGTGCCCATGCCACTCTTGCAGACTGGGCACCGCTGTTCAGTGCTATAGGCTCCCAGCGCGCCCCGGCCGTGCCTCTAGCACACAAATCATCTCCCTGAATAAACAAACTGTGGTCTATTCACACGATGGAATACTATGCAGCTGTAAGAAGAAATGAAGTCGGGAAGCGGCTGTGGCTCAATCAGTAGGGCTCCCGTTTACCATATGGGAGGCCCCGGGTTCGGTTCCTGGGGCCTCCTGGTGAGGGCAGGCCAGCCTGCACGGCGTGGTTGGCTGGCCCGGCGAGCACGGGCAGCAAGGGAGGGATAAATGAGTAAATAAATAAAAATCTTTAAAAAAAAAAAAAAAAAAAAGAAGAAATGAAATCATAAAGCATATGGCAACATGGATGAACCTGGAGGACATTATGTTGAGTGAAGCAAGCCAGACACAAAAGGACAAATACTGTATGAATGCGCTACTATGAACCAAATATATTGTGTAACATATTGTTTGATCCAAAAAAAAAGAAAAATCATCTTCCTGAGCCTCGGTTTCCTTTTCATGTCAAGCGGGGGCATGATACCAACCTACAGAGTAGATGAAAGGCTTGAAGATGATGGACACAGGTGGGCTGGCACAAGAAACAAGGACATGCACAAATGGGGGCAGGCCCCGAGGACACAGGAGCCAGCGGAGAGGGCCAAATCTGGAACAGTAGGACATCAGAATAACCGAGCACAGTAATGGAGTGGAGGTGGTTAAAAATGGGGCTTCATGAGCCTGTGCTGCTGATAGGCAGATCAACAGACAAGCAACTAACAGCTAGATGGATCAGTGGGGGAGGAGGGGCTCCCGCCCGCAGCAGAATGCCCAGTGGTGGCTGATGAAGACGGAGGGCATGCCGGAGTTAGAAAACAATCGTCCTGCAACCGTCAGAGAGAGCATTGAGTCAAACGAGAGCCACGGATGGATGCTAAGCCTGGGGAGACATTTGGCAAGGAGTGGCCTCCTTGCACCATCTTACAAGGACGCCCCACAGACCGCTGGCTGGTTGTAAGGGAAGGAAAAACAACTGCAGTGGATCAGACCACACGTGGGCCGGGGACCGAGACGACAGGGTGGAGGGATGTCATGGGCGTCCAGACGCGATGCCGGAGAGGACATACGTCACCGGCGGAGCGAATGTACAACCTGAACCCAAGCAGGAGGAGACGTCAGACAGAATGGGAAGTGTTCTATTAAAAAAACACACGGGGTCAAGAACTATAATCATCCAACATGACAGCCGTATAAGACAAAGAAAGCTCTGGAAACACTCCCGGTTATAGGAGGCTACAGAGACATGATGAGTAAATGCAATGCCCGGTTCTTGGCTGGACCTGGACACGGGGTGGGAAGGAAGTGCTGGGAAGGACATTATTCAGCCATCGGACAAGATTAGAACAGACAGTAGATTAGATTAAAATATTGCTCCAACGTGAGAGAGAATGCAGGGGCTCCTGCCGTGTGGTTGTGCAAGAGGATGGGCTCATCCTAGGAGCCACGCCCTGAAGCATCAGGGGTAAAAGGCCTTGACTAAGTCCACTTACTCTCAAATGGTTCAGGAAAAATACCAATATACAATCTGCAAATGACAGACCAGACGGGGCAAAATGTCAAAAAGGGGGCGGGGGGATTTGGGTGAAGGGTGTCCTCGTGCTCTGTGTACTTCTGACATGTTTTCCAATAAGATGTTAAAAATAACTAAATTGCCTGGTGCTCAGTAATCATTCAATAACGATGTCCAATATGAGCACACAAGTATGAGGAAGAGGAGGGGTGGGGTTGACCGAGCCGCTGGAGAGAGGTGGGCAGCTGAGCAGGCAGGCCCAGGCAGGCAGGCATTTTGGGGGACGGGGTGCCCAGTGGTGTGGGTGGGAACAGGGCAGAGAGATCTCGGTGGACTTGTGTTCAGACTTGAACTACTTGCCAATTTTTGCTGAGAGAGCAATTCTCCAGATAGTTAGGGACCCTGGGCAGCTTTTCCCTCTCACCTCTCACTTGTTTTTTATCTGCCTCTCTCCATGGTATAAATTGTTGCAAGGGGCTCTACTTCCCAGAATCACAGACTGACAAAGTTGGATGGCTTTTAACAACCATCCAGGCCAATTGCTCAAGGGATAAATAAGAAAAGGAAGTTCTGGTGAAATCAATCGCCATGTCCATTGTCGTCCAACAAAGGAAGGGTCAGAGTTAGAGCCCTCGACATGCCAAGATAACCCTGCAGATTCGGCTCAGAATAGTGTGGCAATGTGTCTTTGTCATCTTGTCCTGACTATTTTCTTTGAAAGTCCTGAGCAATGTTCTAGGTGAGCCTAAGAGCAGGAGGCATGACATTCTAGAAGGGTGTTCTCTTGGGAATCATGATTCTTGGGTCTTACTGAAGGAACTGGCTATGTAGGTTTGGGCAGGTGGCTGCTCCTTTCTGAGCCTTGGTTTCCCATTCCTAAAATGACGGCATTGACTTACTTTAGAGCTTCTTACTCTTTATTGGGAGGTCATAGATTCCTGGGAGAATCTGATGAAATCATTGGCCACTTTGCACTTTGAAATGCATGTAATGTACTCATGCTTTGCTGCTAATGAGCTCCAGAGGTCCACATGCCCCTCCTGGAAACGTCCAGCTAACAGCCTTTGGACTGACGGGCCCTCCAGTTACCACATCTGAAAGTTCTAAAAGCAAAGCCATCAAAATAGCATCAATGGGTCCCAGGGCCCTCCAGGGTCAAGCACCACTTCCGGCCCCTCCTCTGTATTGAAGAGTTAACCCACCCTTCCTCAACTTACTTCTTGGGCGCAACTCTGGCTGGCTGGAAAGATGTGGAACCAAAATTTAAAAGATACCCCTGGGCACCGTGTCCCCGACACAGCCTGTAAAGGCTTAAGGTCAGGTGCCATTCACTGCTTGGCTGCGGCTGGAAAATTTCTGCATTGGCGTCAGAGAATCTTAGCCCTGCTGGGGACCACAGACCCCTTTGCAGCCACAGAGAATGAAGAATCTTCCCGGCAACTTGCTGGTCACCCCCAGCACATCCAATCAGCACGGAGCAAAGGCTGTGCAGGCACAGCCAGACTGACCCAGCTTGGACCAAGCTGCTGGGACAGTGCCAGGGAGGAAAAACAGAACCGCCAAGTAATTCCCATGTGTGAGCAATCACCGCCAACCAGCCATCGCTAATGTAGTAAAGAATTACGACAGGGCCTGTAGTGAGATGCTATAGGGTTTCGTAACCTCAGGGACGGGTTCACCTAAGTTGATTCTGAACTTTCCTTTTAGCCCCCGCACACTTTTGTTCAGACGCCCGGGCTGTGAAACCGAGGAAACTGGAGACGGCCGAGTGGCAGCCAGTCACGGCGACCGGCAGGCGCACGACGGGCCTTTGGTCAGCAGAGCGAGGCCAGGTGTGGGGTCTAACAGGGGCCAGGGGCCCGAGTCTTCCCGTCTCCAGTGGCGGTTGAGGATCTTCTCCCATTATAGGGGTGAGGTTGCACCTCAGTTCAAAGGGTGTTTACTCAGGACAGGGGAGGGTGCCTAGAAATACGCTCATTTAAAAAATCATTATCTGCCAGTGTTGCCCCTTGGGAAGCAGAGCCCAGCCTGCCTGGAGGCTCCTCTCCAGCCACTTGGCAGCCCTCAAGGTTGCTTTGTGGACCCCCATTTAGAACCACAGATCTACCCCAAACCCTTCTATTGACAGTGATGAACTGAGGCCCAAGGGAGGGAAAAGGGCTGCTCAAGGTCCCTCGAGGAGTGAAAACTTGTACCCAAGCGAGCTCACGGGTCTCCTAACTGCCACCTCCCGCATGCTGTTAGCAGAGTCAGTGGGGGACTTAGCCCTTGCTGGGCTGTGCCCAAGAGCAGCTATTGAAAATTAGCCTGAACAAAAGACTCAGGGCTGTGGGCTCTGTGACGCAGCGTTTCTGCGAGATGCTCACAAGACTCCCAAGTGGCTTCTTGGAGCAGGTAGCTGTCCCAGGTGGGGGTCAAGGAGGGTGCAGGTGCCTTCCCTGTGTGATTGGCCACCACACCTCTATGCAAGGAGCTCGCTCGGTGAAAGGTCAGCTTGGGAGTGACGGGGCACCCTGCCAGCATGTGCCCGTGTCCACTGGGAGGGCACCGGGAGGAGTCAAGGGAAGTGAGAGCTCCCTCCATGGCTAAGGCTAGCCCGAAGCTCATGCTGGCCAGAGCCCTTGGCAGCTCTGTCGTCTGGTTCCACCATCATCACTCAGTACTGGAATGAAAGGACAGCAAGGAGCTGGTTACAGCCGTAAAATGCTGAAGCCTCTTACACGTAAAGCACATGAGCTTCACCGTCACCCACGTGTATCCCAGTGGGTTTTCTCGAGTGGACAGTGAGGATCTGTGCATGGGGCTGCGTCCATTGAGACATCTCCCATGTTTGTTTTGGGGAAGCAACAAGATGATGGCAATTAAATCATGTGCCCCACAAAAGACGACCAACCCTTAATCTGCATTCCTGTGGGTGTGGATCCATTTGTAATTGGACCCTTTGAGGATGTTGTTATTCGTGAAGGGGTGGCCAGCTTGAATCAGGGTGGGTCTTACAGAGAGAGGACGTTCAGGTGAAGTCAGAGAAAGGCACAGGAAGAAGCCAGAAGCCAGAGGAAGCCAGAGAGGAGAGGGATTGCCACGTAACAGAGGACCACCACACCAGGACACAGCATGGCCTTGCCTGCACGCTGATGTAGGACTTACAGCCTCCAGAGCCACCAGACAATAAGTGACTGTTGTTTAAGCCAACAACATGTGGTGTTCGTCATAGCAGCTCTGGCAAACCATGACAGACTAGATGTCAGGATTTGGCACAACCTGGTACAACTAATCCAGCTGGGAGGCAGGCCCTCATACCTTCCCTGGACTATGCAACCATTCCCCACTCCAAACTGGATCCCCCCAGCCCATCCTACCTTCATCATCATCCTAACCCACAGGTCCATTTGCAGTGCTTCTTCCCTCAGATATCTCCAATGTCTCCCTTCCATATACCCAAAGGCCCAAATTCTCTAGCAAAGCTTTCAGGGCCCATCACATTCTCATCCCAACCCACCTTCTCAGCTTCAGCTCCCCAAATACCACTCCACACGTGACCCCTCCTCATCCCTCTCTGAAGCCTTTCGTAGGCAGGTCACTCAGAGGCACTGGTCTTTCGTCTTTAGTCTCAGTATGCACTGCTTGGATCTCTAATGCCTTGGTTCTACATCTGCTTCAAGGCAAAGGGAGAATCTATTGATGGATGTATGGATGTATGGATGAATGAATGAATAAATAAATAAATTTAAGAAAAATAAGCTGAGGACATCTATCCTCTGGTGTCAAAGGATCTGGCCCAAAGAGTCCAAGGCTGCCCTTATTTGTGTACTAAAGTGACACTGCATCCTCGGTGGTTGCATCAAGAAGGCTTAGCCAAGGATTGGAAGCCAAGGTCCCAGCACTGCTGGAGAAGCCAGCAGCAGCAGCAGTTCTCTCAAGGGACAATTCTGAGCTCTGAAAGGGTTAGCATTTGTCAAGGCCAAGGACAGGATATCTGGAGAAGTTCGCACCAAGCGTCCAGTTGGGCAACAGGTCCACAAGGCCTTGGTGCTGGAAAGTGGTGCCCCAGGTGTGTTAGCGGGGGATGGCAGGCTTGAGGCCACCGGCTCCCAGTGAGGGATTTGATGCAAAGAGGCCAGTCCTGCCTGCTTGGCAAAGAGCTTCCAGAGCCGGCAGGGAGGCAGCTGCTTTAGGAAAATGCCACTGGATAGAAAGACAAAGCAGAAAGAACCTAGCAATCCCCATAATGTCCTAGACCCAGGAAAGGCCCCCCATATTTTTGGTAGGGAGATATGCTCAGAAGAGTTTGCTGTGAATGGACCCTCCAACTTCCTGGTGTTGTCTGAGGAAGAGGGACTTAGAGGAACCATGGAACCCAGGAGGCTTGATATTTAAATGCCATGGGTTTTTTGATTCTGTGGACATCTGGAACCCAGCTTGGGATATTCAAGACTCTGCTGGAGGGGATGAGAATGAAGGGAGATGGATTGAATCCAGCAGTGTTGGGTCTGCTAAGTGGGCAGGGAAAGAGGAAGAGGCAATTGGAAGGGACAAGCTCAGCCTGCCTCGTTGCAGCCCCGAGGGATGAGAATCACACACTGGACATCTTCTGGCCTTGGGGCCCTCCTAGCTTTGGGAGTGTTCCCTGGAGCTCTGGAAACAAACCACCAGATGCTGGATGGCCCCATGTCCTTGAACTTGTTTCAGCCAAGAGCAGTGGGTTGAAGCTACAATGGCTCCACCCCTAGTGTACCTGTGAATGGGTGTGTGAGTGGAATGTACTTGATGGGCGAGGCTGGGCCTTCCAGGATGGGCTCGTCCACCTCACGTAGGAGTTCGCGCTCACTGGATGTCTTGGTGCGTGGCAGGCGGCGGAGGCGGGCTTGGAGGCGCTCCTGCTCCCTCTTGAGCTCCAGGTAGGAGTGGGAGAAGGTGTGGAAGATGGACGTGGCTGGGAAGGCCATGATGAGAATCCCGCTCAGGATGCTGCTGAGAGCCACCACCTGGCCCGGCACGCTGCGCGGGACCATGTCGCCGTAGCCCACCGTGGTCATGGAGATGATGGCCCACCAGTAGGAGGCCGGGATGCTGGTGAACTCCAGGACTCGCCCGGACTCGTTCTCGGCCAGGTAGACCAGCGGGGAGAAGAGCGTGACTGCCACGCAGAGGAAGAGCAGGAGCAGGCCGAACTCGCGGGTGCAGCGGTGTGCCGTGAGCCCCAGCGTCTGCAGCCCCAGCGAGTGGCGTGCCAGGCGCATGACGTACAGGATGCGCAGAGCCCGCAGCACGCGCAGTGCCAGCCCCACCTTCTCCAGGTAGGAGCTCCCGCTGGGCCTCTCGCCCTCCTGCTGGGGTTCATCGGGCATGGCCAGGGACACGTAGTACGGGGAGATGGCCAGGATGTCGATGATGTTCAGGGGCCCTTGGAAGAACTGGCATTTGTTCCGGGCCTGGAGAAACCGCAGACAGAACTCCAGGGAAAACCAGGCCACGCAGACGGTCTCCACGATGAAAAGGTAGTAGCACTTCTGAGAGCATTCACCCTGCGGGGAGAAGAGGCAACAAAACTCAGGCTAGAGAGCGGACCTGCAGCCACAAAAAACGCGGGTTATTCCCTCGCTGTGTTCTACAGAGTCCCCACAAACACTGAACTAGCGACTGCCAGACCAGCTGGGATTTATTTTTTGCCGCTCTGTGCATGTACATGTCCACAAAGGACGGAGAAAGCATGGTGAGCATTTCTAGGTGAATTTGCACATGCGGAACCCACACATGAGTTGACTGCATCTCAGTTGAGAGTTCTGTGGTGCAGGCTTTTATTCTTCCACCAAAACCCCTCTTTTCACATAGTTCTCGAGTTGCAGCTGACACATCAGCCACAGACCACTCTTCCCAGCCTCCCTCGCAGCGAGGTGTGGCTAAATGATTAAGTTCTCAGCTACGGAATGTGGACAGAAATGATGGGCCGCCACCAGGCCCAGGACCTAAGACATGGACGTGGGCTCCTGCACCCCCTTCCTTGAGCTGGGACCACACAGACAGACCTGCAACCCGGCTTAGAATGGGCAGATCAGGCCAACACCCAGAGGGATGGGGCATCAAGGGGCAAAATAGGGGACTTGGAGTAATTGTGGCCCACTGACCTAGATCTTTCATCTTGGGACTGTTCTACAACAGAGGAAGAAGCGTCTGATTTGTTTGACACCATTCTACCGTGGGGCCTCTTTGTTACAGCAGCTGGCATTCATCTTGACTAACAAAATCTTCTCTTGTGACCCATGCACTGCCCCTTAAGCCACATAGCGATGTTGTGAACAGGAAGCGTGAACTCATCTTACGTTCAAGGAAATGGTGCAGAGCAGTGAAATGACTCGCCAGAGCTCACGTATGTGGCAGCTGGTAGAGCTTGGGTTCTAACCCAGGTTTCTTAGACACTGTTCTGGGTTGAATCATTTCCCCCCAAAGAACATGTTGATGTCTGAACCCCAGGACCTAAGAATATGGCCTTCTTTGGAAATAGGGTCTTTGTGGGTGTAATTAGATCAGTTAAGATGAGGTCATACTTGAGTAGGGTGGGCCTTTAGTCCAAGATGACTGGTGTCCTTACAAGCGGACAAGAGACACACAGGGGAGAAAGCCGTGGGCAGCGGGAGTGAGACAGCTGTGAGCCACGCAAGGCCAAGGACTGCCTGCAACCACCAGAGCCTGGGAGAGGCAAGGAAGGTCCTCCTCCAGCACCTTTGGAGAAAGCGTGCCCTGCTGCCGCTTGGATTTCGCATTCCTACCCTCCAAATTTTGAGAGGAGAAATTGTTTAAGCCACCACGTTTCCTAATTTGTTACAGCATCCCTAGGAATCATCTAGAGCCACTACACCCTAGTTTGTAATTCTTGGTCTACCATCCCTCATCCACTCATCCAAAAAATATTTAATGAGCGCCCACTCTGCGCCAGGCTCTGGGGGCCAGGAGAGTAGAGAAGCAGGCATGGTCCCTGGCGGCTCGGAGGCTGCAGTGGGGAGGAGCTCCACGTCTCTGGCTCAGCCCCTGGGATGCTTGATTGCGCTTGTGCACGCAGAGCCTGGCCTTCACTGGCGCCCTGGCAGGGGGTCCCACTAGCCCTTTACCACGCCACGTGTGTTCTTGGACCAAGAGGTCGGCATCCTTGGGAGCTTGTTGGAAATACAGCACCTCGGGCCCTGCCTCATCCTTACCAAATTGGAACCTGCATTTGAACAAGATCCCCTGGAGATTTATGTGCACAGTCAAAGCATGAGACGCACTGGTCTAGGTCAATGGCTCTCGGCCCTGACTGCAATTAGGATCTCTTGGGAAACTTTGAAAAGTCCTGATGCCACAGCTGCCCCCTAGGGATTCTAATTGACTGATCCTGGTTAGGGCCTGTGGCAGTTTGATGTAATTATGAATTCCAAAAATATAATTGAATCATGCTTGTAAACTGATCTGTTAACCTGGGCATGATTAGGTTAGGATTAGGGCGTTGAGCCCCACCCCTTGGTGGGTGGGGAATTGAATATAAAAGGCAAGGCAAAGGACAGTTGAAGCAGTCTTTTGAGAAGCAGTTTTGATGTTGGAAAGAAGGCCCCAGGGGAAGAGAAGCAAGCTGTTTGCCTGATCATCTACAGCTGACCTTGTAGAGGAAACAGGAGCTGAGCCCGGAGAGAAACGCAGCCCCGGGAAGAGAGGAACCCCAGAAGCCTGAACCCTGGCAAATGCTGGCAACTGTCTTGCTCTAACACGTGGCAATGGACTGTGGTGAGAGAAGAAACTTAACGCTTTATGGCCTGGTCTCTGTGGACTTCTACCCCAAATAAATACCCTTTATAAAGACCAACCCATTTTTGGTATTTCACATTAGCACCACTTTGGCTGACTAATACAGGGCCCAAGCAGTAGAATTTTTCAAAAGTTTCATAGAAGGGTCTAGTGTGGAACAGGGCTGAGAAAGCTGGAGATATATATATATATATATATATATAGGAATGAATGACTGAAGTCTGTTGCCTAAGTGAAAAGCACGATGTTGACAACAGCAGTTTTCTTTGAATTAAAACGCTCTGAAGTGGAAAAAGAAATTATTTCCAGCGCCCAAGCCCACAGGAATACGAAATTGAAATTTTCTTTGTCTGGCTGCTGGAGAAAGAGATGCAGGCAAGTCCATGCCCAGCTCCACTTTATTTTCCTGCCCAGGATTAGGCAGCTGTCTCACTCTATGTCTATCTGGCCTACCAAAGGGGTGGGAGGCAGTGGATGTAGGAGGATCCAGTCTCTGAGACCTGGGTTCAAATCCCAACACTTCCACTTACTCGGGTAAATCATTTGGCCCCACTGGACCTTCCGTTCTCTCTTCCCTGAAGGGTCATTTTGGTGAGTGGGAATGATGCATGCCCAGTAGACACACAATACACTGCAGCTATTTTTATGAGCCGATACACTGATCACAGGCAGGAGACCAGCTGGTCAGTGTAGAAGCAGCCATCCCCTCCTCCCTCTCCTGGATTTCACGGGAAGCTGAGGGAAAACTCCTACATGCTGAGAGGTCTTGCCCCAGTTGGCCGGGATTTGCTGTGGTATCCTAGAGGCTGAGGAGCTGGCTCCCTGCCCCATTTGGTGCTTCAGTTTCCAGCGAAGAGGCTGGAAGAGAATCAGTTTCTCAAAGCCCGTTCAGACCCCCGCATCAGGATTCCCTGGTGCCCGTCACAAATGCAGGTCCTTGGGCCCCCATCACAAAACCCTGGGGCAGGGCCCAGGAACCTGCATTTTGGCAAGCTCCCCAGATAACTCTGAGGCACCTGGAAGCTTTTCAGACTCTGGGCTAGATTCTGCCTTCAAGGCCCCTTTCTTTCTTCCCCCAGTCTAAGGGACACTTTCAGCCTGGGAATAACTTTTCCACATCTGTGACCCAACAGCTCGGGAAGGTGACTCTCGGGAAGACGAGGGGGCTGGCTGGGTGCTCCTCGGCCTCTTGTGCCGCTGTTTAGATATTCCAGGCACGCTCGGCCCACCTCCCTCCCTGCCTGGCCCGCCGGCCACCCCCTGCACTGCAGCAAGCTCTGCGGCGTCTCCCCACCTGCCTCGCCGCTCTGCTCTGAATCCTTAAACCAATCTCCCATCACGGCTCCTTGGAGAAACGGCCGGCTTTGGGGCGGTGGGGATTTATGGAGCTGGAACTGAGGAAATAATTCCCAGGCCAGTCAACACTCGAAGAGAAAGAGGAAAAGGGAAGAAAGGAAAGAGAAAAGTTACTCTCTCGAGGTCTGGTTGCATCTTGCAGGGAGGGTGAACCTGGGTGCTGGTTTCCTAGAACTCTCTGGGTTTGAGCACTGAAAATCGCAGGTCCTGGGGAGAGCCTGGGTCCCGGCAAAGCAGGCTGGGTGGCCACCCCACTCGTAGGCTTTGTCAGCAGTGGGAACAAGGTGTATTGTGACCCCTCGATGCAGTGAAGAACTTAAGTCAACCCTGGGAAGGCTGGACTGTGTGAAAGATTTTGGTGAGATCCAACAGCCTGGACGGATCTCACGGACAGGATGTTGAGCAAAAGACCTCAAAGGCTAAACACTGTATGTTTCCATTGGCGTGAAGTTCAAGAACAGGCAAAACTCATCCAAGGTGTACAAAATCATCAAAACAGCAGTTGTCTCTGGATGGGCTTGGGATTGACTGTGAAGGAATGATGAGGGAACTTTCCCAGGTGATGGAAATATTCTGTATTACATAGAGTTGTGTCCATTTGTTAAACTGTACAGCTAAGATTTGTGCATTTCAATGTATATAAATTTTACCTATGAAACTGAAATAAAAATAAAAATAATGATAATAAGTTATTGGGAGTGGGGAGTAGGAGGAGATAAAGAGGAAGCAAGAACGGCAGAATCTTGACAATTGTTGAAGCTGAGTCATGAGTACTTGGGAGTTCATTTTATTATTCTGGTTACTTTGTATGTGTCTGGAATTTTCCATAATGAAAAGTTAAAAAATTTTTTCAAAAATCAGGATCAGATAACAAAATCACCACGAGATACCACTTCACACTGACGAAGATGGCTGTAATCATAAAGACAGACAATAACAAGTGTTGGCGAGGATGTGGAGAAATCGGAACCCTTGCACACCGCTGGTGGGTGTGTAAAATGGAGCAACTGCTTTGGACAACAATCTGGTAGTTCCTCAAATGGCTAAATATAGTTACCCTATGTCCCAGCAAAAATGAAGACAGAGATCCATCAAAAACCTGTACACACCCGTTCACAGAAGCATTATTATGGCCAAAAAGATGGAAACAACCGGGCTGCCCATCAATTGACAAATGGATGAACAAAGTGTGTCGTAACCATACAATGAAATATAGTCACCAATAAAAAGGTTCTGACACATGCCACAACACGGATGAGCCTGGAAAACGTGACACTCTGTGGGAAAGGCCAGACACAAAAGGCTACCTATTGTAGGGTTCCATTTCCACGAACTGTCCAGAACAGGGAAATTGATAGGCACAGAAAGCAGATTCATGGTTCCTAGGGGCAAAGGGAGGGAAGGGATGGGGTTGACAGTAAAGGGTATAAGGTTTTGTTTGGGGGGAGGAAAATGTTCTGGAATTAGCAGTGATGGTTGCACAACTCTGTAAATATATTTTGGGAGTTATACCCTTACAAGAGTGACTATTATGGTATATGAATTAAATCTCAATAACAAACACCCAGGTTGGGGTCTGAGCTTGCTGTGCCCGCCCTGGCGAGGCGGTGAGTCCTGGGCCTGGCCCTGACTCCTTTCCCAAAGCACCGCATTGCAGCTCTGAAGGGCCTCTGGGGTGCAGGGCCAGGGGGCTTTCTGAGGTCAAAGCCGCTGCCCCTGGGGGCCCATTTGGATGGGGTGCCTGGCAGAAGCCTGCAGGTGCAGCCAGGGCTGCTTTAGAAGTTCCTTCTGGGAGGGGCCTAGGGCCGACAGCTGTGACCTAGGAGCCATCCCCTCCTCCTGCCGTCCCTCCTCCACCAGCTCTCCCTTGGGAATATGGCCAGGCCCTGCCATTCCTCACCTCCCCCACGGCTGCTGGTCCCTCGGCTGTTGGTCCCTCGGTGGCTCAGCAGCTCTGGCACCCTCCAGACGTGGAGCTCCTGCCTCGGGCTCCTGGCTGCAGACTGTCTCCTGGGGCCTGGCCCAGTAGAGAGGCACCTGCTGACTCACTCCTCCCCCAGGGCCAGCCCGCAGGCCAGTCCCCGCTGTCCTCCCCAGCCCCCCAGCCACTGTCCTTCCTCCCCAGACCTTCCCTCTCTATTCCCTTCTGCCAGCTGCCCCCAATTCCCACTTGGAACTGAGCAAGTCAAGGGTGAGCTCAACCTGTATGACCTTGGACCTCTCTGAAAGTCATTCTATAAAATGCAGAGGGTAATTCTTACCCTGCTGGGCTGGCCAGGCAGCACTCTGCAAGTATTGGCAGCTTTCCTCCTCCTCCACCCCAGCTGCCCTCCCGTCCCCAGCCCTGAGGCTGACCCAGTCGCCCCCCTTCTCTCCGCCCTCACCTTGGCCTTCTGGATGGCTCCTCTCCTCCCAGGGCTCTGTGCTCGAGAGCGAGCAGCTATTAGTGAGTGCTTCTGCTGAGCCGCTGCTCTAGGGCCTCAGTTTTCCCATCTCTGGAAGGGCTGATGGTGAGGACTGAATCAGGAAACGGGGAGGCGACCGGCACTGGGCCAGGCGCCCAGTCAGACTCCAAGGCACGTCTCCTGACCCCAAATCTCGCTGTGGGTTTCCCACACAGGGAAGGCAGGCCACCCACCCGCCACCTCCACATGAGTGTCACCAAAGGAGACCCCTGGAAACCGCCAGCCGCCGGCACAGGGTCCCGCACGCAGTGGGCTCTTCTGGAGCTGGGTGCAGAAGGGGGCTAGGGATTGGACCACGTCAGCCAGGGGAGAAGATGAGATGGGGGGGAAGAACATGGCCCACTCGCAGTCGGGGAAGGCGGGCCCAGTCCAGGAAAGAAGAAGGAGGAAATACAGCTGGACTAAGGAGAATTCGCCAGAACAATTACCAAATGTCACAGAACACAGAGAAGATACAGAGAGCAGTTCTTTATGGGGTTGATGCAAGAAAGGTAGAGAGAAGAAAGCAGCGGGCTCCAGTGTGAGGTTTCTATTAAAGGGGGGGTTGGGGCGGGTGGGGAGGATTTGCAGCCTAAAAGGTGACTCGTAGCCCCATGAGTGAATGGAGCTAAGGAGAGATCCTGGAAACGCACAGAGAAGACATTGGAGCTGGCTGGGGCCATTTAGCTTTGGATGGGGCCTGGGAGAGAGGTGGCCAAGCAAAGCAGATGGAAGGGGGGTATGAAAAAAAGACGTGCCAGGACGTGGTGTGTAGAATCTCGTGCAATCCTCGTGGCCACAATAGGAGGGTGGTGTTATAATTATCCTCACTTTCTAGGGGAAGAAATAGGGGCTCAGAGAGGTGAAGTGATCCATCTGAGGGCTAAGCCAGGGAGCTGAGGAGCTGGGATTCGAACCCAGGACTGTCAAACTAAAGATTCTGATTTCTTTCCCTGCCATGATGCTGTCTGCATTCATTGCAATTCCTCAGTAGCAACAAGGAGAAAGAAAGAGGGTAAGAAAGGAAGAGTGCAGCCTAGCCTGCCCCCACCGCCCCTAAAAGAAAAGGACTTCTGAGGTCAGAGCTGCTGGCAAAGTCCCCAGGGAATGTGGAAATCACGCCAGGGGACCAACTTCAGAATTGACAGTGAAGGCAGTGGGCAGAGCGAGAAAAGCAAGCCTGCGAAGTGGCAGCAGAGTGGAGGCTGCACAATTCCAGCGTGGATGGACATCAGGGACCAGGGAGCCCAGTCCTCATCCTACAGAGGGGTGATCAAGGCCCAGGGAGAGGAAATGGCCTGCCCAGGGCCGCCCAGGACAGCTGTCCTCGAGGAGAGCTGGCGCTGGGCCCCAGAGCCTGGATCCTGCCTTGTGAAGGCGCCTGTGAGCTATGGCTATGGGAAAGGATCTTTGTCTCATTTCTCAGAACCATCCTGTCCCCAGGGGAGGGGCTCCTAGAAACACAAGAAGCCACTTGATGGCCCCGGGCCTTTGTAGAGCTACAGAAATGGAGCAGGAAGGCTCAGTGCAGAAGCTCCAAGAAGGTAAGAAACAAGCCATATCATGCTTTAGCATCACGGCTCAGCTCTGGCACCTGGAAGAATCTTCTTTAGCAGGTGCTTCATGATTGTCGGATGAAGGAAAGGATAATCCTGTTAACTAATACCTAATGAATCAATCATGATGATGGATGAATCAAGGACGACGGCTGACATCCACGTGTCAGCATTGTCCCATTGCCTCACATGCGTTTCTCTTTTAATCCTTGCCAGAACACCTGCAGAGTCTTTACCAGCTTCCCCATTTTACACACGGGGAAACTGAGGTTCAGAGAGGTTAAGTGACCTTCCGAAGGTCACTGAATTTGTACGGGGTGAAGCTGAAGTTCAAAACCAGAGCGCTTGCTCTCTTAACCATGACCCTGGGCTGAGAGCTCCTTTCAAAATCCAGCTGCCTTGGAAACCCTGACCCCTGCGAGGGGCTCTACTGTGTGTGAGCGTTCAGAGGGGGTCTGAATCCTGGCACCGCCACTGGCTAACTGTGTGCTTAAGAAAGAGATCAAACCTTCCCGAGCCTCAGTCTCCTCCTCTGTAAAATGGGGCAGTGCTAGCACCCACTTGTCAGTGTTGTCGGGTTAAATGGCTCCAGTAGGCCACGTGCCAGCCTCATGGGGCCCTCAGTAAGCACCCATTCTTCCCGTCCCTTTGGGGATGCCCTCCACCAGGGAGCTCCGCAGCTTAAAAGTCTGTGGGCTTTTAGGGGAGCTCAGGCCCCTGACGTCACCCTCTGTAGCTGCTGTCTCCTCCCACCACTGTTTTAATTTGCAGTCTCCTGCACAGCCTTTAACCCCAGGGCCAAGTCTACACCAAGGGGTGCTGCTGAGGAACGTTAGGAAAAGACAAAGGAAAAGTGCTTTCTTGGTAGGTGTCCTAAACCTCCACCCAGCGTTCCTCCTCTTCCGTTTTTGACAGAGGGGCCTGTGGGTCAGATGTCCAGACGTGCATTATCTGGAAAGCCACATTCCAGCAAAGAGGGCCGTGCTACGGACAGCCCAGAGGCCCCCTGCAAGTGGCCCGGGAGCCATCATTAGGCGTCAGCACTCTGAAAATATTTCTACGTCAATTAGTGTCAACTCTCACTGCGTGGGACAATGGCAATAGTATAAAACAGGTTACTAAGAGGGAACTGCCAGAACGTTTGTCAACGAATTCTGTATGTATTATTGAAATCTTTGACCTCAGTGGACGTCTGCAAAGACTGAGTGTTCCAACTTCTATACATTTTTTTCAAGTGCTAAAAATTAAACCAAGCAGCTCAACCACGAAAAAAAACGCCTCCCCGCACCCCCGGGGAGGCATGAATTGATGTGGGTGGAGACAGCTCAACGGGGGGCCCTGCACCCCCCACCTCCCGGGTTAGCAGCCAGCTCTCCTAACAGGGCGCTGAGGATGAAGTTACAAGGCCCATGTGCTGGGGAGAGAAGGGCATGTCTTTACGTAAACGTGAGGAGCGTCTGGAGAGGAGAAAGGCCGCTTTCACGCAGACTCCTGCACGCTCCTCAGCTTGCCCGCTCTTAGAATTCTCATGGAAACAGAAAAGCAGACCCTTCCAGGCTGAGTGGCTCAGCCCGTCTCCGGGCAGCACGCTCATTAGGGAGAGAGCATAAAGGTAGCTGCCTGGAAATGGGCATGAATCCCGTGCCCAGGAGCTGCCGTGGCTGCACGATTCCCTGGCTCCGGCTTTGAGCTGTGCGTCTCCGCAGGCCCCTCTCCCACCAGGTGGCCGCTCAGCCAGGCGTGGGTTCCTGCCCTTGGCACTAGTCAAAGCACTGGGCTTCGCAAAGAACTTGCCCCTCTGCCCAGCTAAGGCCTGGCTCCCTCACGCTGCTTCTCCCTAGAAACCCCTAAGACAGCCAGGCTTGTGGAAGTCCAGGGGCCCTTTTTTGCTGCCTGGGATGGGGGCCTCCTCAGGGGCCGCGGCAAGGAGGCATTATTCTGGTCTTGTGTAAATATTTCTGCAGAGGAACAGCTCTTGATCATATGATTTTGGGCTAAAGAATGAAAAATGCCTACAGCTGGAGCTATGGGGGAAGCCCATTTGAAAGCCCAAATGTTTTGGCTGGTTTGCTTTAGGACAGAATGTTTACAGGTTGGATGAGATACATTTTATTCAACAAATATTTATGAGATACTACTGTATGTCACCCACTGGGCTGGCTCTCTAAGTCCTTTAAACTGGAGAGTTCTCAGATACTACTGCACTGCTCTGGGATATAGCTTTAAGGGGGAAGGGAACAGGTGCTGATTGACAGCTGTTAAGAGCCATATACAGTGTGAATTTTTTTCATTGGCTCTATCTATGATGTAAGCGCCATAA
Organism: Tolypeutes matacus; assembly: GCA_026826555.1. Taxonomy (NCBI): domain Eukaryota; kingdom Metazoa; phylum Chordata; class Mammalia; order Cingulata; family Chlamyphoridae; genus Tolypeutes; species Tolypeutes matacus. Next base: position 4,106,985 of record JAKSZT010010873.1, on the reverse strand, counting down.
GTCAGAGTGATGGGGAGCTACGGAGGAATTTAGAACAGTAGAGGAGCTACATTTAAAGTTAGGACACAATCCAGTTGTCGGTTTGAACATTCCTAACAAAATGTTAGGCTTTTATCTCACCTCTCAGACCATCTGGTCTCCTGGTGGGTCTTGAGATCTCATGCAGCTCCCTGGAAAGAGAGTGTGGGAGAGAGCAAGCAAAACTCTTTGTTCTGCCTCGTGGGGCAGGCTCACTTATGAGTTAACTCATCTCTGGATTTCCTGGCCAGTGAGACTGGCTGAGAGGTGAAATAGTGAAGGAGGCAGCAGGAAAACTCGGGCCTGAGAATCTTTGCCATAATCGGCATATTTCCTGTGTGACCCCGAGGAAGCCAAAAGCCCTGTGCCTCAGTTTCTACATCTGAAAATGGTGCTGGATGCCCACGAGGATGTTGGCTCAAGAAGGCAGAGATTTTGGCCTAGTGTAGTGTAGCACAGAGCAGCTACTCAGTAAACATGTTGAGTGCATTTGATGAGGGAACCTCATCGCAAGGCTACCAGTTTTACAGAAGAGGAAACTGAGGTTCAGGGAGGTGAAACGATTTACCTGTGGTCCCAGAGCCTGGAGAGGCGAGACTGGACCTGCTGGGGCCTCTCAGACCTGGTGTGGCTTTGTCACTATCCAGGGCTCGCTATCAGAGCCAGGGCACGTTAGGACTTTCGTGAGCCCATCCTCCATAGAAAAATAGGGGGAAAAAATCATCTTTTACAACTGCGTTGGTGTAGATAAATGTAACCTGAGCTAGATTCTGTTCATTTTCTTTTCTTCTGATTTTAAAAGAAATTAAAACACCTCCACGGACCCCCAAAAGTCTCACGGGCCCTCGACACCATGCCGGAAGGAGAAGTCGGCCCTGACCAGAGGCCACTCACCTTCTCCTCCTCGGCCCTCAGGTCGGGCATGGTGCTGACACACAGGTTGACTGCCGTGGTGGCCACGAAGAAGATGGACAGGCAGGCGAAGACCTTGCCAGGCAGCCCTGACTGCGGGTTTTCCACCATCTCGCGCAGCCGGTCCACGAAGAGCCCCCAGCACGAGGTGTGGGTCCCCGCGCCCCAGGCCTCCCTGCGGCTCTGCAGCTCCTGCTCCCGGCGCAGCCCGGCCAGCTCCTCCAGCTTGTGCAGCAGCTTGCGCAGGCAGCACTTCTCCAGGTAGGCTTCCTCGATGCCCCAGTAGCTCAGCTCCTCCCGGAAGGAAAGCACACACATCTCCCGCAGAAGGACCAGCTTCCCGGCTGCCAGGAAGCTCACGATCACCCCGAAGGCGCTGGGGCTCCGGTCGAAGAAAAACTCCTGGTTGTCCTCGTCATAGTCGTCACAGAGCTGGGTGATCTCCTCGTAGTTCCGGCAGAACTTGAGCTTGCTCAGGCGGCTCAGCGGAAAGTCGTCCAGCGTGCTCCAGGGCAGGAGGTACCTCCTGCCCCCCACGTTGACCAGGATCTCCTTCTTAAGGTCGGCCGTCGGGGACGCGTCCAGGGCGCCCACCCTCTGGACCCTGCGGTAGTAAAGGCCCTTGATGGATGGTGACCCCGTGGGGCCGAGTAAGAATGGACTCGAAGGGCCGCAGGCGCCGTAGGGACAACCCCTGGGATCCAGGTTCCCGTCTCTGGAAGGCGGTGGCATCGCTGAAGACGTCCTGGCCGGAGTTTACCTGCTGACACCCAAAGGGAAAAGGAAACAGAGGAAAAATCGGTCTCGTGGCAAAGAGTCCTAGATGTCAGAGACAGTTTCTTTCACGGGCGTCCCTACAGCATCATCTCCATCACTCACTCCTTCACTCGTTCATGCAACACCTATTTATTGGGCACCTGCTATGTGCTTGGGATTCACCAGTGAACAAAATGAGACAATGCTGTCCCTTTCCTGGTGGAGCATGTACTTGTATCCCAGAAAGATCTGCTTGGAACGGGCATTGTGTGGACTGGGATTTGAGGAATTTGGTCCTGACCTTGTAGAATACAGTCAGTAAGAAGAGAGCCTGAGAGTCGAGGTTCTCAAGTCCTCGGCCAGGTTCCAGTCCCTTAGGGACTGCCACCGTGGGTGTGTGTGACTCGGTTCTCTGGGCCCTTTGCTTCGTCTTCACAGCTGGGACAATGTGGGTGTCTGCCTCCTCGGGAACAGAGAGGATTCCACATGAAGTGCGTATTAAGAACATTTCTATACACTTCTGATGTGCCAGGCACTGTTCTACATGCTCCCCTGATCCTAGCTCATCACAGCAACCCCATCAGGTAGACGTTAGAGTCAACATTTTATAGACGGAGAAACTGAGGCACAGAAGCTGGCCCTTTGTCTGGCAAGTGCCAGGCATCTGGTAAAGCTCAGTGAGTGTTAGCCACTGAAGGTTAATGAGGCGAGGAATCCGACTGTGCTTAGCCCAGCGTCTTGCTCTCAGCAGAAGCTCCATGACCGTGGACTTGATCCTTTCCCACATGGAGGGCTTTGCTGGGAGGACAGGGGACCCCTCCCTCATGCGCTCGGCGACAGTGCTCCTCTGTGCTCGCTCAGCCACCCTTGCTGTGTGACCTTGAGCCAGTCCCTCCCCCTCTCTGGGCCTCTTTATCTGCAGAGTGAAGGGGCCTCTGGCACTCTCCATTTTCAGACCTTTTTGGGAGCAAGGGTTTCAGATTCAGCCCATACACGATTTAAAACATCATCACTGCACCGTTTTTCCTCCCCGTTATCCTGGAACCATGACCCGGACTAGCTATTCTGTCTCAGCCAGAGCTGATTCCAAAGCATCTGTAACCTTACATTTCAAGATGCTCTCCAATCAGGAGAAAAAGTAGGCAGCCGAATGCATAGAAAAGTTGCTCTTGACTTCAGAGCCAGTTGATTCCGGTGGACAATGAGAACTGGCTCACAGCTTTTGCGTTTCCTATGTGCTCACCCCGCAGCAATCCATTATCCTGCATGTATGACTTCATTCACAGGGGATGGCCAGGGAAGCCGAGCAGCCTGCAGAGAGGAGAATGTTTTGAAATCTGGGGAGTCCTTCCTCCCATGTCTCATTTATACCACTGCAAAAATGTGACTTGTCCAAGGTCACACAGCAGATCTGAATGCAGCCCAGGGCTCTGTCTCCCAGCCTGGGGTACTTTCCGGAATCTGAGAGCTGAGCTGCCCTTTCTGCATTCTCTGAACAAACCCAACTTTGCAATCTGCTGCCACCCTGAAACGGTCAACAAATGAAGCTCCTTCTGGAGCATGGGAAAGTATTCACTCCAAACAGCATAATCCGCAAAGGATTTTTAATGGCATCCACCCCCCTTCCTGCAAACCCGCATCCCTGCAGCAAACGCTAACTTCCCCTGAAGTTTAACTCACCCTCCTGCTTCAGGGAGCTCGTGTCCAGCTGGTCCTCTCTTGGACATGGAGAATGCACGTCTCAGGGCCCAGGGAAGAGACAGATGTCTAAGGTTGGTGGTGGACATGGAGCGGAAGGAAAACAATCCCAAACACGGCAGGGTCCGGCTGAGTTAGCCTCCAAGCTTTCTGCTCTTGCCTCCTCCAGACACTGTAAGTTCATCCATCCTGCAGCTCTGTCTCCAGCAGCTGCAGAAGAGACCTGGGCAGCGGAGTGAGTTCTTCAAAGGACCTAGAAGCCTCTTTCCTCGGGAGAGGCGGCGATCTGGGGAGTTCCAGCTAAGCGGGAGCCGAGCGAGCGGGTAGCTGGCCCTGCTTCGCAGCGGGTACTGAGCTCCAGGTCCACAGGGACAGCCGGTGTGGCCCTGCCAGGGAAGTGGGTGGAGAGAAGGGGAAGGGCTTAGAAATAATCTCCCCAGCAGCCGGCAGCAGGCAGGAGCAGGAGCAGCAGCGGCCGCGGCTCTGGCGACCGCCTGGGAGGCGAGGAGAGCTGTCCTCCCCTGCCAAGGAGGGGAGCGTGGCGGCGCGGGGCCGGGCCCCTGGGAGGGAGGCTGCTCGGGGTGGGCTGGTGGGTGTGGGCACCCAGGTGGAAGCTGCAGGAGGAACTTTTCGCTGCTTTTAGCCAGCCCAGGCCTGGGGCAGGTTCAGACGGAGCAGCCCGGCCTCGGCGCGGGGCGGGGGTCTGGGAGCTCGGAGCCACGCACGCCTGGGCCTCTGAGCCGACGCCGAAGGCCGGACGACCTTGGACGTGCCTTAGAGTCTCTGAGCCTCAGCTTTGCTCTTTGTAAAGAGTGGGAGTGAGGGCTGGCCAGGGAGGGTCAGATCAGAAAGGAGGCGCCGCGTGGGGTGGGCCACGCGGCTGGCGTGGAGGGGAAGGTGCGTGGACCCAGGGCCTGGCCCACGCCTGGGCTCTGCCGCTGCCTTGCTGTGTGTCGGGGCTGAGTCACCGCGTCTCTCTGGGCCTCCGCGTCTCTCACGGAGGACGGTTGTGCAGGTGATGCCTGAAACCGCAAAACCAGTTTCTAAGGGAGGTGCTCGGAGCACTTGAGCTTCTCCTTAATGTTCTTAAGAGGCCCCGAGGCCCCGTCTCCTGGCTCCCGGAGCCGAGTTATGACTCCTGGCTCCGCTTCACGGGCGAGGCCCTGGAGGTCTGGAGAAGAGGCTGGCGCGAGGTCAGGCGCCGAGAGACGTTAGGCTCTTCGCGACAGGGACTGCGCGTTCTGATGGGGACATCCGAGGGGGACGGGGAGCAGAGCCCCCCGCAGCTCCCCGGAAGGGGGGGCCAGCGCTGCGGGCCTCTGTGGGCCTCTGCGGCCTGGGCCGTGGGGTCAGAGGTTCCGCAGAAGTGACTGAGGGATGTGGCATGGGGGACAAAGGGGAGGACAAGGAGACGACACCCCCTGCTTGCTATCCCCACCTCTACCACGGGGTCCAGGGCCCAGCCGGGCCTTGCACGGGGCACACACAGAGTCCAGGACCCCTCCCGCCCTAAGCAGGGTGCTGCCCACCCCCAGTTCTCTTAGAAACGTGGCTGCAGAGCCTCGTGGACCAGACCCCAAAATTACCCTTCCAGCGCATGTCACTCCCCTCCCCCACCCAGGACCCCCTCTCTCCTGGATCTTGATGCAGCCTCTCCTGGAGAGATCTCTGGCACCCATCTCCCCAGCCTGTCCTCCCTGGGTCCAGAGCACAGGGGTTCGAATCTAGAGCTCACTGCGGCTCAACCGCTCTGTGCCTAAGGCCTCCGTGAAACGAAGACCGTAGCTCCTCCCTGTTGATTTGTCCTGAGCAGGGAACAAATTAATGTCTGTCTGTCAGGCCCTTAGGAGAGTGCCTGGCAGGAAGTAACTGCTTGCTGTTATTATGGCCATTATGGTAACAACTTTTGTCCGATGGCAAAAGAAAGATTTTGTTTGAAGAAAGGATCTGCTGTTAAAATGTTTTTAAAGTAATGCTGAAAGTCACTGACCCGGTACAAGCCTGTTCTACCTGTGGGGGAGCTGGGTCCCCCAGGAGGGCCTGAGCTGGGTGAGCCGGCTTGGGGAGGCCTCGCGGTGCCCGGCTCTTTCTGCAGCAGCCCTGCCTTCCGCCAGCACTGCCGCTTTGCCCAAGCTATCGGACCCCTGGCTCTTACCCTGGGGTCCAGCCCGGGCAGCCCCTGCTTCACTGAATCACTGTCTACCTGCCCCCAAGGACCCTCCCTTTTGTGTACTCCCTACCTCACCTGGCCAGGTGACGCCGCCATCCCCCCATCCCTTTTCAGCATCCTGAGGTCTGGGGTACCCCATGCCCGCTCTCCACCGCATCTCCTGATAAAGGGACCGGCCACAGTGGCCGTGTCCGAGTTTCCGGGGGCTGTGTAACCGATGACCATACACGTCGGGGCTCAAAGCAGCACACACTGGTTCTCTTTCCGTTCTGGAGGTCCGAAGTCTGGGATGGGTCTAATAGAGCGAAACTCAAGGTGTCGGCAGGGCTGGTTCGCCCGGAGGCTGCGGGGAGAAGCCGTTTCTAGGCCTTTCTCAGCTTCAAGAGGCCGCCAGCGTCCCTGGGCGCGATGCCGCAGCCCTCCAGCCTCGGCTGCTTCCTCACCGCGCCTTCTCTGACTCTCCTCCTCCCTCTTCCATGTTTTAAGGACTTCTGTGATGACATCAGGCCTGTCGGGATAACCCAGGATCATCTCCCTTTTTAAAGGTCTTCACGTAATCACTTCCTCAAAGGCCCTTTTGCCGTGTAAGGGGCACAGTCACATGGGATCAGGATGTGGACAAGCTCAGCACCCTTGTCAATCCAGCCAGCCCCCCATCTCCTTCCAGAAGTTAGCACCCTCCAGCTATCCAACAAACACTGACGAAGCCCCTGCAGTGGCTCTGTGGCTAATAGCTCATGGCCACGAACAACTGGCCTTTCCTCTGTGCCCCAGGGAAGGGGAGAGAGCCGTGGCCCCTACCTCACAGGTTTACTGGGAGGAGAGGAGGGGTGAAGCGTTTATTTCAGCGACTGGCACTCAGGAAGAGTCAGCCCTTACTATTTTCTTCTTCCACATCATTGCTGTTACTTATTATCACAGAGGCACGAAGTCTCCCCAGCACCCGGGATGAGGATGTGCAACCCTGGGGACAAGTGACATGCCTTAAATGATAACAACTGGCTTTCTGGGGTGGGGGGAGGCGGGGGGAGGAGTCCTGATGTGTGACGTCTGCCGATGATTGTGGTGTAAACCATGACCCCGGTCAAGCCAACAGCGTGACATCACCGAACCCAGGGTGGGGAAGAAATGCCAGTGCCTGGCTCTGCGAGGCTGCCCCGGCTGGCTCAGTGCATCACTGCAGGTGAAATGCACCAGAAGGTCAGGGAAGGGCTCCCAGAGGCCAGGCCTAGGATAGACTGTGATGAGTGAGCAGCAGCTAGCAAGGCACAAGGGGCAGGAAAGCTGGGGAAGGCGGGGCACCTGGCCAACTGAAAGGGGCCCAGCCCACCCAGGAGTTTGGTACGCAGCAGCAAGTGCCAGGAAGCAAGGGCAGAGAGGCAGCTGGGGACCAAATATTGATGGGCCTCCTCCACCTTGTCGAGTGGCGTGGACTTTGTGCCAGGCTGAGGCACGGGGGAGCCGCTGACGTGTGAAAAGCTGTGGTCCTCAGTCCTGCAGCTTCACCCGGGAGCGGTGGAAAAACTCCAGAGACTGGGCTGTGTCCAGAGCCATTAAATCAGAACCTCAGGGTTTGGGCCACACTTAGAGGCATGGTTTGGAAGCTCCCCAGGTGATTCCTAATTGCGACCAGGATGGGAATGGTTGCTTTAAATCAGGAGTGACATGATCAGATCTTCGTTTTCAAGAGCTCACTTTAGCTCGCTCAGATATTGCTGGAGGCAGTTTAAATTGGTACAACTCTTTTAAAAGGCAATTTGGCAAATTGATCAAAATGAGAAGTCAGACAACCTCTGAGCTACCAACACGCATCTAGGAAAGCATTCTTCTGGTACACCTGCGCATGTGCACAAACGATGCGCATAAAGATATTCATTGCCGCCCTGTATGTGGTAGCAGCCGATTGGTAAGGACCGAAATCTCCCTCATTAAGGGACTGGAAACATGCATGACAGGACATAAAGGGAAGGAGGGACCCTGCAGCTGTTAAAAGGGCTCAGGTGAAGTGTAGACCCAGATGTGGAGGGATCGGCAAGATGCAGAAAGTGCAAGGTGCAAAGCAGGTCCTACTGTTTGTGCAGGAAGTGAGGAGGGGTGTGTGTGCGTGTGTAAGCCTTGTCACACTGATGTGACCTTATTTGGAAATCGGGTCACTGAGGTGCAATTAAATCAAGATGAGGTCATCCTGGAGCAGGGTGGCCTTAATCCAATATGACTGGTGTCCTCAGAAGAGGAGAGACAGACACACAGAAAGTGGAGAAGAAGGCCGTGTGGAGCGGAGGCAGAGCGGGAGGGAGGCTGCCGCTAGTCCTGGAGCACCGTGTCGGCCGCAGCCAGAGCTGGAGCGAGAGCCCGGCCCTGCCGGCGCCTTGGTTGGGGTCTTGGACCTCCAGAGCGGTGAGGGGATCAGTTTCTGTTGGTTTGAGACCCCCAGCTTTTGGTCTTTGTTGGGGCAGCCCCACGAAACAAGGACACCTATCAAACCACAGACCCTGCTGGAGTCCTCCGAGCACCATTCTCAGGCCGCGGGTGTCATGACCCCTTTGGGGAAACTGACGCGGCGCAGTAACTTTCATTTTGGCCTTGAAGTAAAAGTTCATCAGCTCGTTCTCCACTGAGAGGTGCAAAGTCAAGGAGCCTCCAGGAGAAGGTATGGTGGATGAGATGAGGTGGGTTGGGTGGGAACTGCAGCAAAATGGGGAGCCTGACTCCTCGCTCACTAAGGTGGGTTTGGAAGGTGGGTCCGGAAGGTGGGTCCAGTGTTGCAATATCTTTCCACTGTGAAAGAAGAGCCGAGATCCTGACTTTTATGCTAAATCTCCCAGATTCTAAATATTGCCGACTAACTAAGAAATCTGTAAAGCACTGCGGAGCCAAACGTGCTTGTAGCTGATGACCCAGCAGTTCCGCTCCTCGGAGTGCGCCCCCCAGAAGCATGCACACATGCTCGCCAAGAAGCAAGGGCTAGAAGGACCGTCTCAGCACTGTTCTGTAACAGCTGCAAATTGGAATGCCATTAACAGGAAAACCAATGCACAAAGTGTGTGCCTCGTGCAACGGAAGACCACATCACAATAAGAAAGCAGGAACTACAACTACTTGCAATGCCACGGCCGAATCTCTCATTTTTTTGAGTGAACAAGGTCAGACAAGCCTACATGCAATGCGATTCCATTTATGTCAAGTCCAAAACACAGGCAGAACTCATCTCTGTTAGCAAAAGTCAGGTGAGCGATTATCCTTGTGTGTGTGTGTGCGTGCACAGGGAAGGGGGAACGGGGGTGTATTCTGGAGGACCAGTCATGCTGGGTTTGGATTTGGGGGCCGGTTCCACGACGTGCTCAGTTTGTGAAATTCCACCAGCCTGTACACTCGTGGTCAGTCCACTTTTAGTTTGTATATTGTATTTAAGTTTTTTCAGAAGGCACTGTGGAGGGCCAAACAAAATACACCAGTGGCTGGGTTCAGCCTTGGGCTCCAGGTTACGCTGGGTTTTCCTGGTGAATGGCTTTGCAGAGGCTTCCAGAGCTGCTGGCTGGCGTGCTTGCTGGTGGCCCATCCCGTGCCACAACTGCTATTTTTCGTCACCACGGAGGCCTGCAACTGCACCCAGCGCTGTGAACTAGTCCCTCCCTCCCTCCCTCCCTCCATGAATTGAAGTCCTTGAGGAAAGAGGGCGATCAGAGGCAAAGGGCTTGCCCTGCCCCTCCACCTCCCCTCTGCCTTCCTTTCCTAGGAAGGGAAGGAAGAGCTGGTTGAACGATTGATGGCTGATGGCGGGTTAAACAAGATGCAATTACCCCCAGTGAAAGATGCAAGCTCTTTCTGAAAGCACATCTGTCTTCGTGCAGTTTGTGGAAGTTGTGGACTGTCAGGGGCAGCCACTGCTTCAAAGGAACATGCCACCCAGTTTAAATTTTAAAGGCCAGGCTGCTCAGCAGGCTCTACCGGGGGAGAGGGTCGCTGTCCCAGGGGAACAGAGCATTATTGTATTGTGATTGGGGAATCACAGCGCAGAACGCAAGCTGGTGGCTCAGCTGTCCCCGAGGTACCTCTAACTTTTTATTATGAAAATTTTTCAAACAAGCAGAAAAATCAGAAGACTTAGTCCAATGAATATCCCTATTCAAAGCCTGGACTCATAATAACTAACATTTTGTCATATTGGCTACATATATATGTTTATTTTTTTTCTAGAAGCATTTTAAAGTAAGTAACAGACACCATGATGTTTCTCTTCTGAATTCTTCTGTAGGGATATCCACAAAAATAAGGGTAATTACCTACATAAGCACAAAACCACTGTCACATCTTCCAACACAAGGAACAATCATTCCCTAATATCCTTGAAAGCCCAGTGTATATTCAAATTTCCCTGTCTCCAAAATGACTTTTATAGATATTTGTAACACGGATCAAATTAAGCTCACACATTGCTTTTGGTGAGTATGTTTTTTACTCTTTTAACCTAGAGCAGTCCTTCCTTTCTTTTTCCTTCGACACTGATTTCTTTAGGAGATCAGGCCAGCTGTCTTGCAGGGTTTGGAACCCTTGTGTGCCAGGGTTCGAAACCAGGTACAGGTCTGTCTGCTCCTAACCACGCTGCCATCCCTCACCAAAGTTTTAAATTCCAGTAAGGCTAGATTTCTGGGGCTGAGAGCTTGCCTCAGAGACCAGGAGAAGGGTTCCCGGTGGAGTAAAACCTGAGGGGTTAGACTTGGTGTAGATGAAGGGGTGATTGGTAGCCTGAAGGCCACCGAATTCTCCTTTTAACTTGACCTATTTTTAATCTTCATGTATCATTCTGAAACCTACTTGTAGTAATAATGATTTTTAAAAATGTCTATTAGTGATAATATAATAAATGTACAATTTTATTGGTATTATCTTTTTAATGGTCAGGACAGTTGGCTAGTTTTGGGGGGCCTGTTACAAAGGCACCCCACGGGGATCCCAGAATTGCAGACTGGTTGGGGGCACCCGCTACAGGTGGAGTTCAAGTCCTCGCTGTGTGGAGGCCTGAAGGAGACACAGCTTGGCCCTGAAAGGCTTCACAGAGGGCTTCAGACTCGCAGCTGACTCTAATAAAGAGAATTAGAGGCGTGTCAACGAGGTATAACCTTTGTGTTTTGGGAGGTCGGGGGAAATTGAGATTGATTCTGCCTGGGAGAATCCAGGGAAGCCATTTGGAAGAAGGGGACTTGAGCGGGGCTTGGAAGTGTGAGTAGGAGTTTGAATAGCGACCCTGATGAAGGCGTTAAGGGCTGAGACAAAGAGAGGTGAGTGCAGGGAGCGGGGCCTGTGGCCCACCCGGAAGGACATGATCCCAGATAAGGGGCCCGAGTGAGATGGCTTTGAATGCTGGCCCAGGCTTTTGGACCTTGTTCCAATTTTCCAGAATCAAGGAAAGATATAAAGAAGTGTGTGACCAGCCCTGGTGTACTTCAGACGAGTTACCTCCAGAGCGGAAGAAGATGAGAGACAAGGCAGGGCCATCCCAAGCGAGAGCGTGAGAGGAGGAAGGATGGAAGGAGGGAGGCGGTGGAAGGATCGTGGGCCTTTCAGGAGGAGCAGTGATGGGGCTTGGCGTCTGCAGCGGGCAGGGGGGCAGAGGGATGCCAAGATTTCCAGCCTGTGTGGCGGGACAGCTGGAGAGGGCATTGAGCCGAGGGGAGGCGATGGCGGAGGAGAGGGCTGGGCGAGGGGAGCTCCAGCACTGGATGGGGTCAGCTGAGAGCGTCAGGCTGCAGTTGTTTGGACATTTGAGTCCAGAGCCTGAGGAGGGGTCAAGGCTGGAAGTGCCCCCTCAGGAGAGGCGGGCAGAGGGGAATACAGAGCTCTGGGGAGCTCCCAAGAAGGGGCCGAGGGGCGGGTGCTGGCATAGGACCCTGGGAAGGACTCACCAGGGTGGAAGAAGAACTGGGGGGCAGTGTCATGTGATCTGGGGGGCCTACAGGGAGGGGCTGGTGAACACCACCAGGTGCTCCCCAGACTGAGAGGGCAACTGGGAGGTCAGAGGTCACCGGGATAGCAGTTTCCACAGCTTCTGGAAGCTGCAGCGTGCAGGGAGGGCAAGGAGATTTTCTCAAAGTCTGTGAAGGCAAGAAGGGTGGGGCGAGAACCTGGGGAGAAGAGGGTGGAGGGAAAGGGGTGCAGGGAGTCAGGATCCGGTGCTGAGGGAGGGAGAGAAGATCCTGCCAGCGGAAGAGGGAGACCCGCAGGGTCTTCTGAGGGTGACTCAGAAAGTGGGGTTCGGTGGAAAGAAATGTCTGTGAGGTGGCAGCCTGGAGCGCCTCTGAGTCCTGGAGGACTGGAGGGAACTTAGGGAGAGGAATTCCCGCAGGGGCTGGAGGTGGGGACTGATGGGGTGGAACAGCCCCTCCCCACGGGGTCCTGGGGCTTTGAGCTGGTTTGGGCAAGGCCTGCCCGTTTCCCCCCTGCAGTCCCCCAGGGAGACTCCTGGGGAGCCTTGAAAAGGACCCTGAGTGTTTGATGGAAGGGGTGGCTTTTTTTTAAAAGAGGTACTGGGGATTGAACCCAGGACCTTGTACGTGGGAAGCAGGTGCTCAACCATTGAGCTACATCCATTCCCCAATGAGAGTTGGGGTTTTTTTGTTTGTTTGTTTTGTTTTTAAGAGGTACCAGGGATGGAACCTGGGACCTCATACATGGGAAGCAGGTGCTCAACCACTGAGCTACATCTGCTCCTGGGGGAGCTTTTTAAAGATGCTAAAGAGCAGCCCGAGTGCGAGTCCCTGAGGCCCAGCCAATGGAAACCCTGCTGGGCTGCCTTAAAGCATAAGTAGCTTGGGGGGTCGCTCCTGCCCTGCAGTCTGAGGACCCATCCCTGAATGCCAGTGCACTAGGGGCCTCAGGGAAAGCCTGTTCTTCCAGGCCTGTCGGGGGTGAGCTTAAGCAAATACCATGAAATGGTTCTCCTTAAACGACGGGAATTTATTCACTCATGGTTTTGAGGCCGGGAAAATGTCTAAATCAAGCTATCAGCATGGCGATGCTTTCTCTCCAAAGACCGGCTGCCTGTGATCCTTGGCTCATCTGTCACATGGCAAGGCATACGGCGGCGTCTTCGGAGAGCATCTCTCCCTTCCCTTCTGGCTTTCGATGATTTCAGCTTCTTTGCTTCTGTGGCTTTCTCCCCTTCGGTCTGCATTTCATTCTCTTATGAGAGACTCCAGGGAGCCTGGCTGGGACCCGAGCAGACAACACGGTAAAAATCTTGCTTCGGTGGGCGACGAGGAACAAGTGCCGAAGGGCTTTCATTTTAGCGATGCCGACGCGTGGGAGAAAGGAAACACTGGCAGAAGACGGAGAAGAGCCCAAGACGGAGCCAGAGACCACAACGAGTGAGACGGGAGGAGAGAAAAATGAAAGAGAGGCAGCAGGAGAGGGGCTGGTCCTGTATGAGGACCCCCAGCTCGGAAAACCTCACCTGGTGGCAAATCTACCACAATCAAGAGCTGCTCCAGGATCAGGCTTCGAGCCTGGATTAAGAAGAAAGGCTCAGGCTGGGTAAAGGAAGCTGCCCCAGATAATCTGTGCCTCCAGGAGACCAGATGTTCAGAGAACAAACTCCCTGCTGAGCTTCAAGACTTGCCTGGATTATCCCGCCAGTACTGGTCAGCACCTTCGGACGAGGACGGCTGCAGCGGTGTGGGCCAGCTTTCCCGCCAGTGCCCACTCGGAGTCTCTTGCGGCCTCGGCGAGGAAGCACGTGCTCGGAAGGTCGGGGCGTCGTGGCTGAATTCGATCGCTTGTGCTGGTCGCAGCTAGGTATCCAGCGCAGGCCGGGGTCTGGCGCTGCTGGACTGTGGGCAGCGTGATGAAGCCTTTTGCCATTTCGTAAAGGACTCAGCTTCCTAGTGCGATGTGGGGACCCCGATGTGCTCACGAAGAGACTGACCCTTGCCACCCCAAGGGAAGCCAAAAGAATGCTGGCTTCACCCCGCCAGAGTGCCGAGGCTTTGCGGAGCTGCTGCAGGCCGTGCCCTGGCTGACAGCTCCCGGCACCTCTGCCCCAGCACTGCCTGAGCCTAGGCACCACGAATGCGCCATCCAGGAAGGCTGGCTGGTGCCTGGTGACTTTCTGAGGTCCCACTCTCTGTACCTGCATCGTGTGCAGCAGGAGTCCTTCCGAGGCCCTGGGCAGTGGTCACTGTCCCCGCACTTTATTCCTGGCACCGCGACACCTCCCAGAAAATCACTCAGCCTGGGAAATGAGCCCCCGAAACCATCATTTTAAAAAAATATTTCTCTCTAGAGAAATCTGCACTATATTCCTTTCTAAAAATAACCGGAGTCTTCCTCCCAGGCTCCTAGTGACAGATTTAGGCTTCTATCTTGTTCTTTAAGCCCAAGGTTTTAGTTTTGTGTGTGTTCTTGTAGTAACATTAGACAAGTTACTGACAATTTCCTTTGACCTGTCCATGTGAAAATAAAGAGCCATGGTATCAAAATACATAAATAAATAAAAATAAAAAAGTAAAAGGCTCCAGGTGTGGGATTAAGACCCACCCTGAAAGAGCTGGGCCACACCTTAACTGAAGGTGCCTCATCAAAACGGGGGTCACACCCACAGGGATGGAGTAACTTTAAGAGCATGTTTTTCTGGGGTCCATACAACTTCAAAGCACCACACAGGATTAAGCAGGTTTCCCTCCTGAGGGTCTTCACAGCTCCTTGAATAAGGTGCTGCGAGGACTGACTGTCCTAGGGGGTGGGGCGGCTGGCTGGACAGAGCTGGATGTTATGTTCCCCGACTTCTTGGATTCCAGAACCTTCGTTTTGCCAGCCCAGCTCTCTGCACTCTGTGCTAGGGGAGCCCAGCTTGGCAAACTCCAGGCCTCAGTATTTCCCTGGTGGAAGGGTCTCCAGGCAGCACCCAGACCCCTTAGCAGAGACAAAGGAGAGCAACCATGGAGTTAGCCGGCATGGGTGTAGGACATTTCTCACCAGCCTCGTTCCGCTAGCGGGGAGCATGTTCAGGGCTGGAGACAGTGGGGGTGAGAATGCCAGCCGGCAGGAGGTGAGGCGTTGTTGGGCCAGGAAGCCAGTGCTCCGGGGTGGGCACAGGGCTGGGGGGAAGCAGAGCCGTTTGCAGACTTTGGGTGGTCTTACTTTTGGAGGCTTTGTCCCACATCATGTCAAACTTCTTTCAATGTATCACCCACATCCAGGAGTGCTTTGCTTTGCAAAGAGGCAAGAGCTTGTTTATTATTTGGCTTTTGCAATCATATGGCTGTGAGGCGCTCATTTAACTTAGGATTGGCCCTGAGTTCTCAGCAGACACTGTACCTGCTTTAGCTGGACCTCTTCAAAGTGAAACAACAAAACCGACCGACTGTTTTCAAATGCAATGAAATACTTTGGATACAAAATCGGTCATGAACCACTGAAAATGTCAGTCATCAAAATCTATATTAATAGCAGTTTTTTCTCATGATTTGGGAACTTTGTATGTGTCCACACTCATTTCCTTAGGAGGTCTCTGAGAAGCTTCAGGGTCCTGGGGTCTTGGGTGCCAGAGATGCCTGTTGGAGGCAGGGGAGGTGAAGTGGGTTGAACTGTGGACCCCGGTGTGGGCAGGTCTTGGTCCGCATTCTGGGGGGGGGTGGACCTGCTGTAAATAAGATCTCGTCAAGGTGTTCCTTCAGGTCAGCGGTGGCCCAGCTGAGGCGGTGGGCTTTAATCCCAACTAAGGGATTTACAAGCAGAGTCAAAGTCAGACGGGGAGAGAACCACGGGGAACAGGCAGAAGCCAGAAGTCAACCAGAAGAGAAAGGAGAAGAGGCTGCCAAGTGGCAAAAAAGCCAAGGACCAAGGATCGCCAGCAGCTGGCCCTGGAATGCCATAGTCTCCCAGGAGAAACCATCACCTGGCTGATGCCTCGATTCTGGACTTCTCCTAGCCTCAAAACTGTGAGCCAATAAATTCCTATTGGTTAAGCCAAACCATTATATGGTATTTGTTTTGGCAGCTGGAAAATGGAAACAGGAAGACTGATGAGCTTGGAGAACCAGGAGGGGCAAAACTGGAGTTCGCCACAAGGACAGAGGTGAAGGTGGGGGAGGCGGAAGACTGGAATCAGAGACGGGCATTTCAAAGTTCAGGATTTTGGAAGGTGGAGCAGTTTTGTCAGACAGGTGCAGAGATCCAGAAGGTGTTTGTAGTAGAAATGGATAAAGTGGTGAGTATTTCTATTACCAGCACTGATAAAAGAAAAAATCATCAAAACCTTGAAAATAAGGCCAACAGATGGCTACATGTCCTTCCAAAGTCACACCATAGCATTGGTCAACAGGCCAGTCAATGGGGGCTATTGATAATTCTAGGGAATGGTGCCTTTGTCTGACCCTCTCTTTACTACTGATTAGGGCCCAGGCTCTGAAGTTGCAGTTGAACTTGCAAATTTTTGTAGCGGAGAGATGACAATGATTTCTGCCTGTTAGAAAAGAAACCCCGGCTGGAGCTTGTGGTTTATGGCCCTGGAGAACATTAGTCAGTTTTCTGTCTTACCTAGCAGTCTACTTTCCAATGGTCTTCTTCAGGGGCTGGAAAAACTCAGACCCTCAAATGCTTCTTTTTTCCTTTTTTGCGGTACCAGGGGCTGGGGATTGGACCTGGGACCTTGTATGTGGGAAGCTGGCGCTCAAACACTGAGCCACATAAGCTCCCCTGAGTTGGTTTTTTTTGTTTGTTTGCTTTTTTTCGTTTTAAAAAA
This sequence comes from Tolypeutes matacus, assembly GCA_026826555.1. Lineage (NCBI taxonomy): Eukaryota > Metazoa > Chordata > Mammalia > Cingulata > Chlamyphoridae > Tolypeutes > Tolypeutes matacus. The sequence continues at coordinate 4,090,693 of JAKSZT010010873.1, read as the reverse complement.
ATATGGAACACTTCACGAATTTGCGTGTCATCCTTGCGCAGGGGCCATGCTAATCTTCTCTGTATGTTCCAATTTTAGTATACGTGCTGCCGAAGCGAGCATTGTTTGCTTGTTTTATTTGTTTTGTTGTGTTTTTGTTTTAGGAGACACTAGGAATCGAACCCAGGACCTCCCACGTGGGAAGCAGGCGCTCAACTGCTTGAGTCACATCTACTCCCCTCAAATGCTTCTTGAACCAGGTTCAGCATCCCATTGCCCTCCTCATTAATGAGTAAATAGAGTTTTGACATGTATTTATTCTGTATTTGTATGAGAGGCTTATTTTTTAAAATTCTTCTGGAAATTCTATTTGAGACCCTCTCCTAGTGAAATGAGCACCCTGGAGACCCAGGTAGGGAAGCCAGAGGCCAGACGGCCCAGTGGGATCCTTGGAGGAACTGTGGTCACGTGGTACGTGGCGGTGCCTCGGACGCAAGCCGAGAAGTCCCTGAGCTCGGCTCAAAGTGTGTATAGGTTGGTCCCCATTTCCAGGTGCCAAACTCTGTTCCAGGAATCTTGCTACGACACACGCAACCCTGAACTTTAGTGGCATAAAATAACAACCATTTTATTATGCTCATAGCTTCTGTGGGTCAGGAATTTGGGCCACAAGCAGGGACAGCTTGTTTCTGCTCCACGATATCTGAGACCTCAGCTGGAAGACTCAAAGGCTGGGGGTGCCTCAGACATTTGGGGCTGGAGCAGCTGGAGCTGGAGGATCCACTCCCCAGACGGCCTCATGTCTGGCAGCGTGGCCTGGATGGTTGGCCAGAGCTCCTCCACGTGGCCTTTCCAGCATGGTGGCCTCAGCGTGTGGCCAGATTTCTAACATAGAAGCCACGTGGTCTTTTAGGACCCAGTCCCAAAAGCCACCTACTGTCATTTCTGCTGGGTTCTCCTGCCCAGATGCGTGGGGAGGGAACCCAGGCCCCACTTCTCAATGGGAGGACTATCAAAGAATTTGTGGCCACGTTAAAATTGCTCCATTTGCAATTTTTTTTTTTCCTTTTTGGTCCTTTCTGATGACTTAAAACAGCTCACATCTCGTAATAAGCCACAATGGCTTTTCAGAAGGCAAGGGAAGAGCAGATCTCCAAATTCCAATTTTGTTTCCACTTCCCACATGCGCTCCTGAGTGTTTTGTGCAGTGGTGATATCTTCATTATCTTGCTTTTCCAATCTTGTGGGTGGGACTTCCAATAATGCATGCCCGTGGAACTCAAAACCTGACTGGAGATATGCCGTGACATGACAGACCGAGCATGCTATACTTAGTGAGTGAAGAAAGCAGAGGGAAGGTAAAAGGGAAGAGTATGTATCAAGATGCTAAGTGGTTTTCTTCAAATGGAAGGTTTCAATGATTTCTATTTTGTTTTTATGTGTGTAAAATGTAGAAAGTGCAATGCATTTTTCTTTTTCATACAAAGTTCAAGTATCATGGAGATTAAGCACGTGGGCCCTCGAGTCAGCCTACCTGGTGTCAAGTCAGTTCCTTCCATTTCCAGCTTTGTAACCTTGGGCAAGTTACTTAGACTCTGAAACTCCATTTGCTCATCTATCAAATGGGCCTAATAATAGGCTAATAGTACTTACCGCAAAGGGCAGTGTAAGGGTTAAATAACATCAGGCAGGTAAAGCACTTTGCACAGTGTCTGGCATAAAGTAAGCAGTCCAGGTTAGGAATTATTCTTAGTGATGGGATTGATAATAACTTTTAAAAAGATAACTGGGTCTGAGGTACTTCTACTGTCCTGACAACAGCATCCTGTGCATGTGCGTTTTATCAGGATCGAAGCCCAGTTTGATTGCTGGAAAAACTCATAATTTGCTTTCAGACCTTTTAAGAGCTTTTTGCGCCAGACATATTCTGCCTTCGTGAAGATTTTGAAAATCTAGGACAATGATTTTCCTTAGAGAGGAGGGAGAAGGTCACCAGGAAAGTGTCCTCTCCTCTAATGGATCCTCAATATTCTAGAGCAAGTACTTAATCAGGCACAATTGAGAAGCTGAAAGCAATAGAATAGTTGACGTGGTTTTCAAAAAAATGCTGAAACACAAAAGCATTTTTATCCTAAAAGAAAATACGTTGACTTGATTTTGCTGTCAGCAGAAATCTTGGTTTCTGTACCCAGCACTCTTCCTAGCTAAATACCTGGGAAGAGCACACAAGACTATCAGTTATATATTTAGAGCAAGTCTGGACAAGTGAACAGTGGCAGAGAAGGTGGCTGATGGTTTCCTTGTCCCAGCAGGAACGGAAGACCGACTCCACAGCTAATATTGTATTGTGGAAGCAGGCCTGGGTCTGAGAAGTTGGCCTCAAATCTGGCTGAGGCTGAAGTTGGGCCAGAGCTGCTGGTGGTCAGTTATACACCTTGCATAAGGGCTGCTGTGGAATGGGCATAAAACAAGCATTGGATGGAGAGATGGATGGTTGGAAGGATGGACGGACGGATGGACATAGGAACACATAGACGGATGGATGGATGGACGGATGGATGGACAGATGGATGGACGGACAGATGGATGGACGGACAGATGGATGGATGGGTGGTGGATCTAGACCTCTTTCCACTACTTCAACCTACTTCTTGAGGCTCTTGAGTCTTGGGTCTTCTTGTGAGCTGATAATTGCCTGCTTAGTGATAAGATGCTGGTTTGGATAAACCAGCTATAAAAGACATTTTTGGGCTAATTGGGATCATTTTAATATGGTCTGGGTATTTGATGAGATGAAATCTTACTGGAATGGAAGATGGAATTTGTTGCCTGGAAAAAAGCATGCACAGAATATATAAGGATATATAGTGTGATCTTATTTGGGATTTTTAATTATGTATAGACATATACATATTGAAATGCTGGCTCTCCAAAAAAAAAAAAAAAAAAAATACTAGCAAAATTTATTGTCTCCTGAGGTAAGGGTGACTTCTACATTGCCAGAGACGTGGCAGCTCCTTGGAAGGGGGAGGGTAATGGTGAGATAGCGAGGAGCTTTATTTTTCCTGATCTGGTTTAAGGTGGGTCTTTCCATGGGCAAAGTTCACAATAAACCGACTGGGATTGGTGGGTGTAGAAGGCAAAGCTTAGAAGTGAGTCTTGACTTATCTGAAGAAGGACTATTTACTCCGTTGAGGACTAAATGGACAAATAAATTTGGGGGAAGTTCTTGAAACAAAAAACTTAAGTTATTTGCAACTTCATCTTCCTGGGCACAAGTTCTCCTGGAATGGTGAAGTCACGATGAGACAGAGGCAGGGAGCTCTGGGGACAAAGACAGTTTCGTAGCAAAAGGTAATTGCCCTAAACGAACAAATGAAATCCTATAGAGGCATATGGAAGACATTCAGTAATTATTGTCAGGAAAAATTGTGAAAGCTTTTTGAAATGGGCAAAAAACAAATTTAAAAGTGCCCCATCTGGGGGCCGGGGAGAGCAGCGGCCCCATTAACCCAGCCTCACTGCCCCCTAGGTGGGCTGCAGCTCATCGCCCTCGGCGTGGAGCAGCTTCCGCCGGGACTGCCTGGCCAATGTGGATACCAAGCCAGCTCACCAAAACCTGAGGCAGAAGGAAGATAATTTTGTGTCAGCACATCTGGACAAGCAGGAATGGAATTCTACGATGAACAAAACCCAACTGCGAAACGGGCTGAGGCAGAGTTGGTTCAGTGAGGGATGCTGGAAGCTGGAGGAGACAGAATTATTCCTTGGGTGGTGGATCCAAACCTAAATCTCATCTTCAGGCCAGGGCTCGAATGAGCGATTCCCGAGTTCCTGGCCCCCCAGAAGAAGCCATGCCTGCACCCCCTCCAGAACCCAAAAGCCGGGGCCCCCTGCTCCTTCCCAGGACGCGCCCCACGAATCTGCCCAACATCTGTGGAAAGCTCCATTTAACTAAGCGTGAAATGGACTCGGTTATCAGAGTATAACTGCGGAATGAGGTAGCCAAGGTCTGCACTGATCTCGAGGTTCCAGCCTTGATGGTGGGGCAATGTGGGACTGACCAGGGAGCAAGTGTGGCAGTAGCAGAGTTGACCGCGTGTGCCCCCGGCAGTGTGCTGCCGTCCGACCGCAGGAGATGCTTCCCAGTGGACACTGCAGATGTATATATATATATATATGCCTCTACAGCAGTCTGAGGTTTTCCTGAAACAAACCTTGATGGTTGAACTTGGAGACTGCATATGGATTTTAGGATCTGTGTTTTGGGATAAATAAGAGCAACATCAAGGAACATAAGCAATCCAGACGCGAAGATGCCATCTCAAAGAAAGCTTAGCTGGGCGTGTGTACATGTATTCATCAGAGTTTATTTGCTATTGCCTCTCAAAGTTGCAAACTAGAATGTACAAACAATTAGCCTCAAATAGCTTTAAAATTGTTGGGACCTTGTACATGAATCTTTTAGCCAGTCTCCTTTCCCCTATAAGAGGTAAGAAAACCTGGGACCCTAGAATGAGTGAGGAAACTCAGACTAAGTATAAGGAAAAACATTTGCAGGCTCTCTGTCCAGGGGCTTCTTCCTCTCCTGCCAGGGCTAGTGAGTGTTGGTTGGGTGTGTTCATTTTACTCTTGTTTCCGTGTTTTTTTAAGAAAAGTTAATTGTCAACAAGTGGCTTATTTTTTAAAAAAATAAAACCATTTGATACCCCTTTAAAAATCCCCCATCTGGGTTATCTCGGACACAATGTCTTTGAGCTATTTTTGAACTAAAAGTGGTAGAAAACTAATAAAATCGAAAATGATTCTGGTCCATTGGAATGAGCACTAATTGTTTTTAGTGGAATCAATTGCTCATTGTCCAGGAGATATATCTGTTTTGCATCAATTTGCAAATTCATTTCAAAATTCCTTTTGGTATTATCTGGTATTCCTTTTGGTTATTAGTATTCCCCTGTGAACTGGTTGTAACATCTTACCAGTTCCCTCATTATTTTATGAGTTAAAATATGTTTGACATGGTTCCTCTTATATTTGTATGAGAGTTGTGGTTTGAGCTTTAGAAGGAGCTATCTTTAATGTACGTATTTTTTAAACTTATGTTTTATTTTCATTTATGTATTTTTTCTTTTAATGTATGTGTTGAGTGAGGGAAGCCCAGGCCTCCCCTCCACTGGTCCCCGTCCACGCACTTTTGTTTCCACCCTTGGCACTTCCCTGAATCCTGCTCCTCCTCCAGTTTATAGCCCACTGTCTCGTCCTCAGGGAATCTCTCCTGACTTTCTAGGTTAGATATCCCTGCATTATGGGTTGAATTGTGTCCCCCCAAAAGATATGTTCAAGTCCTCACCCCCCAGAACCTAGGAATGTGACTTATTTGGCACTAGCATCCTTGCAGGTGGAAGTAGTTAAATGAAGATGAGGTTGCACTGGAGTCGGGGTGTGGTGGGGGGGGCAGGTGTGCCCTGATCTCAGATCACTGGTGTCCTTAGAAGAAGAGGCAAAAGCAGCTCAAGAGAGCAGAGGCAGAGTAAGAAACAGCTGAGCTGGGGGGCCAGGGGCAAGGGCCCACCTGCTTCGAGTCCTGCGGTGGAGCACCCAGGAGAGGGAGAAGGTCTATCTTCTGGGGAGAAGAGGGGGCGGTCAACTCCTGTAAACAGGGAACTCTAAGGCCACCAGCGAGCACAAGCCCAGGACAAGGTGCAGGCCCAGAAAAGACAGGGAGGACCCTGCGCTTCGCATTCACCTTGGCTGACCTGGCTGGCAGGAGGGCAGATCTCTAATGGAGAGCCCCTGCCAACGCAAAGCAATCTGCGGAGAAGTGAAAGGTGGTTTTTGCTTAGGTTTGCTTTTTTTTTTTTTTTAGCTCCTGACACTCAAGAAAATCTCTGTCATATCACTAGCTGGATGCAAACTCCAGAAACAGTCATCTCAGGGAATAAATACCAGAATTAATATTTTAAAATATCAAAATGTACAGTGTGCAACAGAAGATTACAAGATTACAAGACAAAGAAATAAGAAATGATGGCTCATCCAAAGCAAGGGGATAAAAACCCAGAAAACATCAATGAAGAACACTAGACTGTGGACATACTGGATAAAGAATTTTTAAAAATGATCTTCAACAAGCTAAAGGAGATGAAGGAAAATACAGAGAAAGAACTAGAGAAAGAACTAAAGGATATCGGGAAAACAGTGAATGAGCAATATGAGAATCTCAATAAAGAGACAGAAAAATTAAAAAGTAACCAAACAGAACTACTGGAGTTGAAGACCACTGAAATGAAAAATTCCCAGGAGGATTTCAATAGCAGATTGGAGTTGGCAGAAGAATCAGTGAACTCAAAGACAATTGGAAGGAGTCAGGCTGAGGGGCAGAAAGAGAAAAAGAATTATAAAAAGCGAAAATATCCTGAGACCTGTGGGATACCATCAATCATGCCAATATACTCGTTATGAGAGTCCCAGAAGGAAAAGAGAGAGAAGAGCAGACAGACTCTTCGAAGAAATAATGACAGACAACTTCCCAAATTTAGTGAAAGGCATGAATGTGCACATCCAAGAAGCCCAGAGAACACCAAACACGAGCTGGAAGCGTAATGCTTCCTGAAACATGCTGGTCAAACCGTCCAATGCAAAGGGCAAGGAGAGAATTCTGAAAGCTGCAAAAGGAAGGAAACATGTTGAGTCCAAGGGAGTCCCAATTAGATTAAGTGCTGATTTTTCATCAGAAACAAATATGGTTTCTATGTACAATGGCATATCATTCAGTTGTGAAAAGGAATAAAGTTCTAATAGATGTGACAACGTTAGAGGAACCTCGAAGACATTATGTTGTGTAAAAGAAGCCAGATACAAAAGGTGCATGATTTCACTTATATGAAATAATTAGAATATGGAAAGACGAGGTTAGAAATTAGAACACAGGTTACCAGGGATGGGGTGGGGTGGGGAGCGGGAGCCCCTGCTCATTGACACAGGGCTTCTGTGTCTGCTGATGGAAGTTGCGGCTATGGATGGTGGGGATGGCAGCTCAGCACTTTGAGTGTATTTAACACCGCTGAATTGTATACTTGAAAGTGGTTTAAATGGTTAATTTTAGGCTGCATATGTCACCAGAGCAGAGCTGTACCACACAGAGAGCCTTAAAGTATGGGCTATAGTTAACAATATAATTATAATCAAGACATTTCCCGAATTGTAACAAAGGCACCACCGTCATGCCAAATGCTGATAATAGGGGAAACTGTGCGTGGGGGAAGGCCAGCGTATGAGGACTTAATGCTTCCTGTGTGAGCTTTCTGTAAACCTACAACTGTCTAATAAAAAATAAATAAAAGATGAAAAGATCTCCAGGTAGTGTGTCTGTTTCAAGTATGAAAGTAAACATACAGGCAAGGCTTCGGGCTGGGAAAACCAGGATGGCTATCTCTTCCAAAGGCTGCTGCTCTCCCTGGGCTGTCCCTTGCCACCTTTCGGTCACATGTCAAGTCCATCTTGCACGCTCTCCCAGCTGACCGGTCAGCCCTGGCACGCCTTGCGGCGCCTCCATCAACAAAGCGTTACGATGCCACAGAATGGCTTAGGCAGGACCTTCCCTGGTGGCCAAGCACGCGAGTGGTGATGAGAGGATAGAAGCCCAGGGACGAGGCGGCCATGTGCTCCCTGTCTCGGGAGGGGCCCCTCAGCCCCGGGCCCAGCCCCCTGCAGACCTGGCCCAAGGGAGGCCCGAGTTCCCGCCCCGACAGCGCAAGACGCAGAGGAGGCTGAGGGGTATGTGTGGGGGGCTGTGCTGCCATCCCCTAGCTCTGGAGGCCCAATGCCTGCTACGTCCTCTCCTTGTCATGTGGAATTCATTTCCAGGGGGACAGCAATCTTTCTCCTGTTTTAATTTGTTTATTGTGTTAACGTGTATAGAATATCAACCATATTAACCATCTTTTAAGTGTCTGCTTCAGTGGCATTGATTACATTTACAATGGGCTACTAGCACCAACTTCCACTACCAAAGGAAAACTCGGTTCCCATTCAGCAATAACTGCCCCACCCCTGGGACCCTCTAATCTTCTTTCTCTCTTTATGAATTTGCTTAGTCTAGATATTGCATATAAATGGACTCTGACAATATTTGTCCTACCGTGCCTGGCTTTTTTCACTTAGCATGTCTTCAAGGTTCATCCATGTTGTTGCAGGTATCAGAAACTCATTCCTTTAATGGCTAAATAATATTCCATTGTGTGGTCACGCCACATTTCCTTTACCCAGTTGTCTGTCAGTGCAGACTCAGGTTGTTTCCGCCTTATGGCTATGATGGAAAATGCTGCTATATCATTGGCACACAAGTATCTGTTTGAGTCTCTGCTTTCAAGTCTTTTGGGTATATACCTAGGAGTGAAATTGCCAGGTAATATGGTAGTTCTTGATTAACTTTTGGGGGAACCACTGAACTGTTTTCTGGGGCCAGCATTCGTTTTGCTTCCTTCGGATTCTATTCTCTGAGCTGTGAGCTCATAACCACCCATGGTTTAGCTGTAGCGGGACTAGCTGTTTCCAGGTGTACCACCCCACTGTGACTGTAGGCATCTAGGGCTTTGAAGAGTAAAGTATGAAGAGAAATTAATTAAGGAAATGCATTTGAACTTGAAACAGAAGAAACTGAGATTAAAAATGAGGAGGCCCAAATTGTCAGACATTGGCAGCATGCTCTTTATTCTTGGCAGATGGATAGCAGCTGACATTGGCATAATGTGTTGTAATTTACAAACAGCCCAGATGCACTTCAGTCTCACTTCATTTGGGAGAGCTCTGATCCAATCTTGCAGATAAGGATGCCAAGACCCAGAGAGGTTGAGTGCCTGGCCCAGAGTCACACAGCCTCAAAAGACTAGAGCAGGGATTTGAACCCAAGTCTCTGACTTTTAAGTCCAGTGTCACTCTGGAGCCAATCCAGTAGAATGATAAATTCATTCCTGCAGAAAGCTTTCTAAGGAGGGTCTCCAGGATCTGGCTTCTCCTTTTCACAGGTGTATGGATTTGAGGAGGAGAAAGCACGATTCGCAAATGTATTTAGAAGGAAAAATAAGTCCCAGGATGTCGGTGGAGCCACTGAAGCTGTCAGAAATTACACAGAAGGCTGCCTATTGCTTTGGGTAGGACGTGGCTATTAGTTATGGAATCAGCTGGATTATGACAGCCCTGTTACGAGGCAATTTTATGGGCTTCCACAGTCTAATTTTGATCCTGATGTATGTGGAGAAGCCAGATTTCCATTCAAACTGAATCTCATTAAGCCTGCTTGTCTTCCTGGCTAATGTCATTAAATGCCTGGGGTTGATGTAATTTTTAGAGAATGAGATCCTCACTTAATGAGGTAGAATTTGCGATTGTGTTGAAGCGCTCTGTAATTGGTCAGACCTGCACCCCACTCAGCCCCTTGCCAGCGGCATGGCTTCATGCAGGACGCCCCATTTCTCTGCTAAGCCTCCATCTCCTTGTCATCCATGTGGATGAAGTAGGTAGTGCCTCTTTGAGGACCCACTGGGGGCATAGTCCACAGTCAACACTCACCACTGTTACATTGCCAAGTGCAGGGGGTTAAATGGTGCCCCCCAAAAGATATATCCACCAGGAACCTCAGAAAGGGCCTTTATTTGGAACAAGTTTCTTTGCAGATGTAGTTAAAGATCTCAAGATAAGATCATCCTGGGGTAGGGTGGGCCGTGAATCCAATGATCAGTGTCCTTATAAGAGGGAGCGGGGAGAAGACAAAGAGAGGAGCAAGCCACACGAAGATGGAGCCAAGGAGCAGCTGCAGCCCCCAAAAGTTGCAAGAGACAAGAAGGGTGCATCAGTCAGGGCTCTCTAGGGAAACAGAACCGACACGAGATACCTTAAATAGTACGAGATTTTATAAACTGTCTCACCCAACCGTGGGGATGTGCAAGTCCAAATGATGCAGGGCAGGCTGCAAACCAGGGCCTCCGATGAAGGTGCTTGGTAAGTTCCCAGGAAACGCTGTCTGTCTGAAGTAGAGATGGGAATTCTCTCCCAATACTGAAATCACTTCCCCTTTTAAGGCCTTCAGCTGATTGGGTGAGGCGTCACTCATGCTGACAGCAGTCTCCTTAGTTGATTGTAGATGTAACCAGCCATCTGTGCCATCAACTCACTGATGATGAAAGTCCGGGAAATGCCCTTGTACTGGAATTAGCCCAGTGCTTGCTTGCCCAGACAACTGGGCACCTCTTCCTGGCCAAGCTGACACGTAGGCCTGACCGTCACAGAAGGGTCCTCCCCTACAGGTGCTGGAGAGAGTGCAGCCCTCCTGACACCTCGATTGGGACTTCTGGACTCCAGAACTGCGAGAGAAGGAGGGCATTTGTTGTTTGAAGCTGCTGGGCTGGTGGTTTGGGGGGTAGGCTGGGAGCCTGGGAGCCAGCCCCTCCTGAGCTGGGTGTGGCCCCATGGGAGGGTCAGTTCTGCTACTGGGGGAAATAAGAAAGATGCTGGTGGGAACCAGGGGCACAGCTAGGTGTACCCCAGGTGTCCTCTGGGTGACCAGATGTACGCAGAACAGCAGTGCCCAGGAGAGCTGGGGACCAGCTGTCCCCCCGGGGCTCCCGGAGGCTTTCCAGTCCTCAGAACACACTGGCCGGTCCATAAACACAGGCCCCAGGCCTGACGCTCACAGAGGCCCCTCACTTGGTCACCAGGAGGACCCCTGGGGCGCGGACCCCACAGCCTGCCGCGGCGGGCGAGCAACCCCAGAGGGAGGGGAGGGCAGCGAGGCCCAGGCCCCCATCTTCTCGGGAGAAAAAGTCTCCTTGTGACTGTGAGCAACAAGGCAGAACTGCCCGATAGGAGAGGCTCGCTGCCGGCGGCAAGGGCTCCGAGATGGTGTTAGCAAGAGGAAAAAGGGAAACCCTGAGGGTGTCGGCTTCGCCACCTCGTGGAGGGACCTCCCGCGACAGGGCCCAGGCTCAAAACTGCCCGGCTGCCCCCGCCCCGGACCCCCGACGTCGGTGCGGCCAGGCCCTGGCCAGGGTCTGGACTGCAGCCAGGCCGTGCTCGAGCAGGGGGTCTCCAAGCCGCCCCTGTGGGGGCGCGTGCAAGGGCGTGTGCATGAGGGAGAGAGAACAGAGGGTGTCCAGGAGATGTGGGGAACAGAGATGAAAGACACCCTGAGGTGGAGGCCTGGCAGCCCTCAGCTGCTGGGGCTGGGAGCAGGGAAGAGTCCTGTGTCCAGGGAAGCCCTCAGGGCTCGGCCCCGACGACCAGGAGGCTCTGTCCCTCGTGCCTTCACCGGCGGCTGCTGTGGGAGGGTCGTCGTTCTCTAGAATTCTGCAGCAGGACCTCCAGCTGGCAGGAGTGTTTCTCAGCCGTGTCCCTGATTCCGATGGATTTGTGCCTCCAGGGTCTCCATCTGCCCTACGAGCTGAGCTCTGGAGTGACAGGACGGCCTGCCCAGGTCTCAGGGAAGCAGAGCCACAAAGGGGCCAGGGCGGGAGGGGGGCTCTGGAGACGCTGGTAAGAGAGCATGACTCCCACCCGGGTCAGCACGTGAGTCCCCGGCTCCTCCCTGCTTTGAGGAATATTCCAGAATATCTTTCAAAGGGAAGTCTCTGCAGTACTGTGTGCTCATATGCTAGAGCAGGGATGGTCCCCAGCCAACGCTTGTGACATTCGTGTAAAGACACACAAAATTAATGCACAATTATTGGCAAAAGGGCTCCTTGTTGGGCAAAGTAGAGTGTAGTATTTCTTTCCTAGGTGCCGTAACAGAGCAGTGCAACTGAGAGCCAGCAGAGGGCTGGGGCAGGGTCCAGGGAGCCCCTCAGACTGGAAGTGCCTGAGGCTGGAAGGCTGCGTCTGGGGTACCTGCTCCCCAGACCTGCCCTCCCGGCAGTCACTCCCCTGGGGACTGTGGGCTGGCAGGTGGCTGTCTGGAATCTGGGGAGCAGGCTCCTGAGCTGGGCCCAGTGTGTGTGCGTGTGTGCGTGTGTGTGCACACGCGTGTGTCTTTAAGCCCATGAGAATGGCTAGCACTTAGCAATGGGACCCCAGAGACCTGGTTTCTCATTTCAGCATAGCTCATGATGACTCTGAAATCCTGGGCAAGTTGTGTATCTTCTCTGGACTCCAGTTTCCCATCTATAAAATGGACTTAACCTAAGTTATCCATGAACTTCCTGTCTCTATAGGACATTCTTAGCGTCAGTGATCCTTGTCCATATCGTTCACCTGTGGACAAGGAGCTTGTCACAAATGCAGACTGGCTGGGTGGGAAGGCAGCGGAGAGCGTGGCGGTGAGGGAGGGGCCAGCTGGCTGAGTACTGCCACGTGGGAAAGCAGGCCCCACAAGGCCAGAATTTCCTACTTTTTTCAAGAGAAGCTGGAAATACAGTTTTTATATAAAACATTGTGATTTTCAAATGGTGACAACTAATTTTAAAAATTCACATACCCCACAGCCCAAACGAAAAGGGTGCAAGGACCCGATTCAGACCCAGCCCTGCTGTGGCTTCTGAACGAGCCGGTCCCAGACCAGACGTGATTCCCAGACAAGATCACCCTGAAGACGGGGCGGCGCTTGATTTTAACCTTTCATTTTATTTTTAACATTTAACATTAAAACCCATCTTCTGGACCTGTCAGCACCAGAGAAGAGACTTACCAGCTCCCCGTTCTGGAAGTGTTGCTCTGCCTTTAGCTCCCTGGGCTTGGCGTGGTCGTTACGTCATCTCCCAAGGCTGCTCCTCCTGGGGAGAGGGGGGGTCCTGGTGCCCCCAAACCTTCAAACCTGGCTGATGTCCACATTTCCCCTTTTGTGCTTTCTCCCCATAGCGGGGGGCTCCGAATTCCTTGGTCCCATGCAGGTTCCCCCACCTCTGTCTGTCATCAGACATGTTTTCATAGTGTGGATGAGTTCCAGCGTCCTCTTGAGGTACCTTTTTTAGGACTCAAGGGGGAGAGAACCTGAGGGATGTGGTGGATACGACAAAGAGGTCCTTGAGAGGAGGCAGACCTGCACTGTCCAATAAATAGGATTAAAAAGCCCGTTCCTCTGTCGCACCAGCTACATTTCAAGGGTTCCATAACCACATGAAGCTAGTGGCTGCCATATTGGACAGCACAGATCCAGAATATTCCATTCTAGAACAGTCCATCACTGTAGAGCGTTCCATTGGACAGCCCTGCTCTGGAGTTTACAAAATGTATGCACACAAATACTTCTCACTTGGGTGTTTGAGACTCCAATATTTACAGGTGAGAAACCTGCACAGGTGAGAGACCCTGTTTACAGGTAAGAAAACTGAGGTTATGCAGGTGTGGTGACCTGAACTGAGTCACGCAGCTTCTGAGAGGCAGGATCGAGATGAAAGCCTGCCCCCTTCCTCACACCCCAAATGCACACAGAACATGGGGGGCAGGTGGGAGCCAGGAAGGACGGAGGGAGTCGAGTGTCAGTGTCGCCAGCCCCGCGGCGTCTCCCAGCCTTTCTCTGAGGCGATGACTGTGCCGGGTGTTTGCTTCCTGCGAGCTCTGGTGATTTGTTAGCTGTAATGGGCCAGGTGCTCCAGGATTAAATCACCCCCGTGTCCTGTCGGCTCTGACGGCCTTGGGCTCTACTCGGCCTCCTGACCGCAGCAGGCCTGAGCCACATGAGCCTGTGCAGGCATTCGCGCTCCTCCCGCCGTGAAGCAGGGTCAGCGCGGCCCACCGCAGCCCGGAGTAGAGACTGGCCTTCCAGGCTCCCTGGCAGCTCGGTGGCCCTAACCCTAAACCCAGCCCCGGCCTGGAGGCCTGTGATGGTTTGAAGCTGTAGGGACCCCAGGAAAGCATGTTCTTGAAGTTAACCCACTCCTGTGGGTGTGGACGCCTTGTAAGTAGGATCTTTCGGTGAGTAGGATGTTAACTGAGTCCTTTATAAGAGAATGAAATTCAGACAGAGAGAGAGAGGAAGCCACAGAAACAAGAAGCTGGAAGCAAAGAAACCAGGTAGAGAAGGGAGAGACCCTCAGACGCCGCCGTGTGCCTTGCCATGTGACAGAGGAGTCCAGGATGGCTGGCAGCCGGTCTTCAGAAAGAAAGCATCGTCCTGATGATGCCCAGATTTGGATATTTTCACAGCTTCAAAACTGTACGCTTGTAAGTTAATACGTTCGCAGAGTTAAAGCCAACCCATTTTATGGCATCTGCTTGTGGCAGCAAAGCAAGCTAGAACGGCCACCTGGTACCCTTGGCCAGTGTCAGCATCGGGGAGAGATGCACAAATGCTCAGCTTGGGAGGGAGCCTGGACTCATTGGGAAGAATGAATCTGAGCAGCCAGACTTCTTTGACTTCTATGTTCTCCTACTCACCTGGGTTTGTTTCTTTTTTTTAATAAGCCATACCCATCACGCAGAGGAGGCATAGAAAGGGTGGGGTGAGAGGTGAGGCCCGCTGAACACCTGTCTCCTTTATCCCAGGAGCTTTGCTCCACTACTCATTCAATTCCCACAGCTCTCCTGAGAAGCAGGTCTGTTGTTTGAGCCCATTCTACAGAGGAGGAATCTGAGACCCAGAGAGCTCTGGGTACCACTTTGAGGATTTTGCAGCTGGCAGGAAAATTCAGGAGTTTATTCAAGGAATAAACTGTTAGAAGGCAGGAGGGTGGGACTGAGGGGCTTGTGGCCATCCCAGGTTCAAGCAGCTGAGCAAATCTTAACACTCAGAAAAATAAAAACAGGGAAAAGGCTCTGGCCCCAGAGTGCAGTCAGCTCGCCAAGCTGCCGTTGCTCAGGTGGCTTCAGCCAGTGCCGAGACAGGCGGCTTCGCGTTTCTATTTCCTGACGCTTGACCCCTCTGTACTTCCTCACCTGGACCCCAGGTGGCCCCCTGCCCCACCTGCACGCCTTGATCTGTGCCCTGTGTGGGCGCCAGCCTTAGGCTCTCCGTGCCCCCTCCACGCCCCCAGCTGTGAGGCGTGATGCGGGGGGGTTGAGCTCATCTCTGGATTATGAAGATGCTGGTGACATGACATCTCAGCTGGAGATTCAGTCGACCCCGAGCCCAGCTGGAAAACTTCCCTCCCTCAAACAGCCGCTTTACCTTTTGGTCCCTGCCACCACTTTAATGGCAGGAAGTCCCCACCAGATGCCAGAAATGAGTTTTGTTCTTTTTTTAAAGACAAGAAATTGGGGCCAGGCTGTGTTTCCTTTCTAGACCACTTTGGAACACAATTGCATATATTATTACCCAGCAAAGGATCAGCTCTCCCTGGGGATGAAAAGCCACCTGCAACTCCCAAGACGAGCCGAAATGAACAATGAGGCACACAGAAGCTCCATCTCGGAGGTTACCAGCCATGCCTCCTCCAACCTACTCGTTCTCTTCTCGGGCCATCGCTCTCCTTCGCAAAAATGGTGCCCTGGGGAAAATTCCTGCCTCTGCCAACGGGTCAAGAGCCCTCGAGTCCATTTTAAAACATTAAGAATGCCACGTTTTCAAATGTTAACCTTCGGCAGGAGGCGTGCCACCCCTTTGTTTCAGAAGTCTGGCGAGGTGAACGCTTGCTTGCTATTTCTGCTTTTAATATAAACTTGATTTTAATAAAATTGAAGGTTGAAAGACCAGAACTTAAACCACACATTAATATATGATTCAAGAGCTGTTTCCAGAGAAAACACGTTACTGATATTACATCTATTTTATAACTGGCATTGTATCATAGAACACAAAATTACCCAAGTGCAATTTCTTAGGATTTGGAGGTATGGCTTAAGTCTAACCTTCTGGGAGTTGATATTACAATGTCACCATATGAGTTTTGGAATAAGAAACGGTCAATGCTAATCAAATGTTTCTTGAGCTGTGAATCTTTACCGATGTGAATGGGTTTTGATGAAAGGGCCTGGAGCCACGGTGAGGAAGCCCAATCAATAACAACGACAGAGCAGTAATAGTAATGCACATCTATTATCTAGTACTCATGAGCCAGGCACTATGCTAAGTGCTTTCCAGGGATTCTTTCACCCAGTCCTCCCAGCCACGCACCCCCCATACTAAATGTGACTACTGTCCCATTTTACACACGAGGACATTGTGGTTTGGAGGCCAAGCCCCTTGCCCACGCAAGTGCAGTCTGCTGCCCCATGGCTCTCTGGTCTTGTGCAACTCCTCGGTGGGATTCTTACCTGGCTATAAAATGTAGAGGTCATTGAGCCCCCTCCCCACGTGTTCAGGACCAGAGGGGGTGAGGCAGAGAAGGATGAGGCAGGGGAGGGGGTAAGAGTTGTACATCTGGGCAATTTGTGGTGGTGAGAGTGGACCAGATGGGGAGAAGAGAAAAGCAAAAGGGAGGATTGTTCTCTCGGCTGGTCCAAATTAAAACCTGGCATCCAACTATTGACCATTCCCATTTGCCAGGTGCTTTGATTTAATCATTGCAACACACCTGGAAGGTTGGAGCCACGGTCGCCATTTTTCAGATGGGGAAACTGAGGCTGAAGGATGTCTCAAGTCAAGCTTATAAAGCCTGCATGTAGAAGGGGTGGGATTTGAACCCAGGTCTCCTGTCTTCCCAGCCATCAGGCTCTTCCCAGTCCACCTTCATTCCTTTTTTTTCTCTTTTTTTAGAGGAGCCCAGGATTGAATCTGGGACCTCATACAGGGGAGGCAGGTGCTCAGCTGCTGATCTACACCTGTTCCCTCTTCATTCCTTCTTGAGGTGTGGTTCAGAATCACTAGGGAGCTTCGTGATCTCAGGACATCTGGGCACACGGATTAAAAACCCTATCCAGCATGGTCATTTTCCACTCTGGATGCACGTTAGAATCGCACTGGGGATCTTTAAACATTTCTGATGCTGGGTCCCAAGACAGACCAACTGAATCAGAATCTCTTGGTGTCAGCAGTTTCCCGATGTTCCACAGGTGGTCCTAATGGGCAGCCTCAGTAATAAATACTTTCAACTTTGTGAGCCATTCAGTCTAAGCTACCAAACTCAACTCTGCCACTGTGGCCAAAAGCAGCCACAGATGATATGTCAACGAATGGGTGTGGCTGTGTTTCAATAAAACTTTATTTACAAAAACATGGCAGACAGGATTTGGCCCACAGGCCATAGTTTGTTGACTACTGTTCTAAGGTAAAGTTTATTGACTTCATTTCACCAAAGAGGCTCAGAGAGGTTAAGTGACTTGCCCAAGGTCACACAGCAAGGAAGGGGTGAAGCTGGGATTTGAAGCCTTTTCAGGTTCCAGAACATTCATTCTTAGCCACTATGTTTTGCTCTTGTAAAATGGGAACAGTGAGGTCAATTTTGGTAGTTTTCAGCTTTTTTTTTTTTTTTGGCATGGGAATCGTTTTTCTACACAAACTCTTAAATCAAATTCCAAGGGGGAAAAAAGCTGCAAGGAGAGCTGCTCAAGTTGAGGAGAGTCTGGAAATTTCTGCCAGTCCCTAGGGTGGCCCCAGTGCTCCTCAGAATACCGCTGGGACGTCCCTGATGGAGCGTTGCAGATGCAAGTCTAGAAAATGCTGGCACATGGGGCCAGCTGCCTGGGGAAGCTTGGCGTCCTGGCCCAGAAAATCTCTGGGCAGTCGGGGTGCTGCAGCCACGAGGCCCCCGGGTTGTTCTCCAGAGCACCCTTGTGCAGGTGGAGGACACCTCCCTGCTTTATACTCTATAAATGACACAGATGAAGGCTCAGGAGCAGTAAGACCGATTGTGGGCGTTTATTTGGCTCTCCCTCCGTGCCGAGCGTGTGAGGTGGCTTTGCCCTGCTCCTGAGCTCCGGTTTTGATGACTTACCCAGTGGTTCCAAGGAGCTGCCTCCCTCTCACCCAAATGGAGCTCAAGGATCAGAAAAAAATTTCACTTTCTATCTGCAATGTAATCTGCGTAAGCAGCTTAGAAAGTCAATGAGGAGGATTGTGGGAAGATGGCGATGGGCTAATAGGCAGAGCTGAATGCTCTCATAAAAACAACAGAGAAAGAGCCAAAAGCTGTCTGAGGGACCTGCTTTGGGGGTCAGCAGACCAGGACAGTGTATGCAATTCCCGTAAGGGTGAAGAACAGAGAGACGAAGAAGCTGAAATGACAAACGTGAGTTTGCAAGCCCTGTGGCAGCCAGGAAGGGCTCCCCTCCCCCACCCCCAAGATATTAAGCTGGGGTAAAACCCTGGCTCACTGCAGCCGACTGAGAGGGGAACAGACATCTTCCTCCCGGTCGCTGTTTCAAGGGAAAAGGAAGGGGGCAGAGGTGCTCAAATGGGTGGGTGTCTGTCTCCCATATGGAGGGACCTGGGTTCGATTCCCAGGATCTCTCGGTAAAAATAAAGAAAAATATAGATGGCATGTGGGCCGCCAGTCCCCGCGAGTGGGTGTGCCACTAGGTTCCGCAAGCAGGTGAGCCGTCAGGCCCCATGCGCGGGTGTGCTGTCAGGCTCCGCGAGCCATGCAGCAAGATGATGACATAACAGGAGAGTGACACAAGGGAGAGCCAAGACGAAATGCACTGAGAAGCCAGGAACTAACGTGGCACAGGCGGTAGGAAGCCTCTCTCCCACATCGGAGGTCCCCAGGATCAAATCCCAGTGATGACAGGAGAAGGATGAGAAGAGAGGGCAGGAAACAGACACAGAGAATTGCCCCGCAAATGGATGCAAAAAACGGGGGGGGGAGGGAAGGGGCAAAAATGGATAAAAAAGTAAATAAATAAATCTTTTAAAAAAAGAGAAAGATGGGGGACGGATGTGGCTCAAACAGTTGGGCGTCCGTCTCCCATATGGAGGGACCTGGGTTCGATCCCCAGGACCTCCCAGTAAAAAAAAAAAAAAAAAAAAAAAAAAGAGAAAGAAAAAAGGGAGGGGAGGTTGGGGTACTTTTCTTCAGTGAATTCGGCCAGCAGAGCCCGCTTTGAATCTCTGATCTGGAGAGTCAACCCAGTAACACAGGAAAGCCGAGACTGAAACAGCTCCCTGGAACAGTGCACTGACTAGCGCCATCTTCTGGCTGCTCTGGAAATTGCATGGACAAAAACTGTATCCAACACCTGGGAGAAAATCTATGCCCCACTATTGAGTCCCTGGTCAGATTTTGAAAACTTAAGTTGGGAAATTTTAAAGACTGAGAATAAGTTGAACCAAATAGCAAAGAAGAGCTGTGAAAAAAAATAGGCAAGAGAAAGAAATTAGCCATTAGAGTAAATTCACCAACATATTCAGATGCCTAGACATTAGCAAAAAATTACAAGCCATACTAGGATACAGGAAGAGATGACCCATTCAAAAGAACAAACCAAATATCCTGAAGAGATATAGGATTTAATACAATTAATCAGTGATAATCACACAACTCTCCTACATCACTTCAAAAAAGTTAAAGAAAATATGACTAAAGAAATAAAGGATATTAAGAAGACACTGGGAGAGCATAAAGAACAATTTGAAAGCCTGCAAAGAAAAGTAACAGATCTTATGGGAATGAAGGTATGATGGATGAGATTAAAAATACATTAGAGGCACGTAAGAGCGGATTTGAATTGCTTGAAGACAGAATTAGTGATTTTGAAGACAGAACATCTGAACTGGAAAAGACAGGAGAACAGAAAGAGAAGAGAATGGAAAAAATGGAACAGGGTCTCAGGGAATTGCATGACAATGTGAAATACACAAACATTCACACTATTGGTGTCCCAGAAGGAGAAGAGAATGGAAAAGGCGCAGAAAGAACATTTGAGGAAATAATGACCGAGAACTTCTCAATCCTTAGAGAGGACATAAATATCAATATCCAAGAAGGACAATGCATCCCAAACAGAATAAATCCAAATAGACATACCCCGAGACACCTACTATTCAGAATGACAAATATCAGAGATAAAGAGAGGATTCTGGAAGCAGCAAGAGAAAAACAAAGCATCGCATACGAGGGAAACTCGATAAAATTAAGTGCTGACCTCTCATCAGAAACCATGGAGGAGAGAAGAAAGTGGTATGATGTATTTAAGGTACTGAAAGAGAAAACTGCCAACCAAGAATTCTGTGTCCAGCAAAGCTGTCCTTCAAAAATGAGGGTGAGTTCAAAGTCTTCACAGACAAGCAGAAACTGATAGAAAATGTCACCAAAAGACCAGATTTGCAAGAGATACTAAAGGGGGTGCTGCAACCCGAAAGGAAAAAACAAAGGCGAGACAGTTGGAGAAGAGTTTAGAAATGAAGATTATTAAAAAGAGTAAACTAAAGGATAAGAAGACAGACAATAGAATAATATGACAACAGAGAGCCGAAGGACAAAATGGGTGAAGTAAGTGATGCCTTTACAGTAATAACATCGAATGTTAATGGATTGAACTCCCGAATCAAAAGACGTGGACTGATGGAATGGATAAAATACTATGAGCCATCTATATGTCGTCTACAAGAAACCCACCTCAGACACAAGAACACAAACTGATTAAAAGCGAAAGGTTGGAAAAAAGTACTCCATGCAAATAATGACCAAACAAGAGCTAGAGTAGACCAGATAAATGTTAAATAACATTATAGTATACGAACAATAATTACTCAGTGTAGCTGGCAAATTGTTTCTGTGCTCAGTATTCTGTAACTTTTTTCATATAAAATAAACACTTGCTTTTAATTGAAAAAGACTGGAGAAGTGATATATTTTTGGATGCTTCATTCTTCTTTAACCCTTTCTTAAGCATACTCATTAATCAAAATAATCTATCTGGATCAATAATGATTTAGCATGGCTACTGTTGAATAAGATTTTGAGTTTTTCTGCCTCATAAAATTATGAGTTGGCAAATTGTTAGGTGCTGTAATTTATTCCAATAAGATGTGAAGAAGTCCCAAATAGGAATTTTATTATCTAGAAAGAATTATGGCCTAAATGGAAATTAAATAACTATAACAACAATTTCTTTCTTTCTTAGAGATTATTACGTCCAATAGTTAGAGCTGTAATATAAAAATTATAATTATGTTATAATTAATTTCTATTATATTTGAATTATTATTCACATTTATAAATGTTTGTTGCTACGCTATCTATTTTTTATAATTGATTATATTAAATCTAACCTGGCCTTGCACTCTCGTTTAAGATTTGTAATTTCTTCCAGTCTATTTTTCTATTTATTTTACAATTTTACAATAAAGGCCTTTTTAACCGAAAAAAAAAAAAAAAAAATAGAAAGTCAACGACCCCAAGCAGGTGTCCGGTGCCTAGCAGGGGTGGGCGCCATCCTAGGTGCTGGAAAGGAGAAGACAATGGAAAAGGAGAAGACAATGAAAAATCTCCCCCGCATCCTTATGAAAACAGTAAAAAGCACAGAACAAGCAACTTACTAGAATGTGATAAGGGCCTCACCCATTGGTTGCTCCAGGAGCTATGGCTCACAGGAGAAGTGATTAATTCTGCCCGAGGGGACCCATTCATTCATTCATTTCTTCACTCAGTGTTTGTCCTTCTGTTCCTCAGGTATTTACTGAGCCTTCGATGCCCAGCCCCTGTGCGAGGAGTGGGAGTGTAAGGACATCACCACTGGAACTCGCATCGTCGCCGCCGCCTAACAAACTGCCCCAAGGCCTCAGGGCTCCGGACGCCGACGTGTGATTTTCTCATGATCCTGTGGCTGTCCGGGCGGCCACTCGTCATCCCAGGCCTCCCCTCCTAGGTCAGTGGTCTAGCCTGGGCTAGGGGAAGCTGCTAACCTTCCTGTGGCCCTACGGCCTGGGCCCCCTACTCACCAGGCCACGCCAAGGGGCGGGGAAGCACATGCCACACGGCGCCGGGCGCAGCGTGGACCCTCAGGGATGGGAGGACTCTTGACGGCCTCACCGGGAGCCAGTCTTCCACGTGGGGTGTTAGCAGCCAGAGTGCCAGGTGCTCTGATCAGAGGCACCCAGGGGAGGAGGCAGCCAGCCTCCGTGGTGGGTGGGTAGAGAGGGGGCTTTCCCGGGGAGGTGGGCCTTATCTGGGCGGCTCCAGGGGGCGGTGGTAAGCTCCAGTTTCAGTTGCCAGGAGCGTGGGCCATTCGTGGAGCTCTGCCTCGGTGTGCTCATCTGTACGGCCGTGTGACGGTCACCCCTTCCCTGCTGGGCTGCCCTGAGGCCCGACGAGCCGGGCCTGCAAAGCACGCGGCACTGTTTCTGTTCTCGTTAAGGTGATGGTGATGATGATGGTGATAGCGATAGTGAGTGGGATTATCCAGGCTAACAGGGAAAGGAAAGAGGGCTTGGGATGAGGGAACAGCTTCTGCTAAACCCAGGAGCTGGGAGAACTGGAATCTTAGAAGGAATCGAATGAAAGGCAATAGAGCGAAAGAGCAGAGTTTGGGAGGAGGTGGTGGTGACAAGCTGGGGAGGGAGGCAGGGGCCACCAGAGGCCTCTGAGGGGCAAGGAAGGATTTGGGATTTGATTCTAAGGAGAGCAGAGGGCCTCTGGGGCGGAGGCCTAGTGAGAGCAGGGTGATGGGTCTTTCAAGGTCTGGCTGGCTGCAGTGAGGGGCGGCCAGAGGGAGCACGGAGGGGAGTGGGCAGCCAGCGTGGAGGCTGCTGCCTTGGCCAGGTGGGAGGGAAGGGGCCTGGGAGCTGGGGGTGGCAGAGAGGACGGGGAGGCCTGGAGGATGGAGAGCTGCAGGACGAGGAGGAACGGGTGCCTGGCGGTGGATGGCTGTGAAGGACGAGGATGAGGGCAGAGGCTGGGTTCTCCTGGGCTTCTGCTCCGGGGGACAGGGTGGACCCTTCAAGAACGTGGACCATGCAGGAAATACCAGCTCTGGGCAGGAGATGATGATGGCTTCAGATGTGAAGAGAGTGAAGGGCCAGTGGTACTTCCACGTCCTGACAACTGAGCTTCAAGAAGGAGAGACATTCCCAACATGGAGAGAAGGGATAACAGTGTGCTAGGCAGAGAGAACAGTGTGTACGGATGCTCAGAGGCCTGGAGGAGCAGGATCTGACCTCAGAAGGGAGGAATTTCATATGGTGGCAACCCAGGGGGGTTAAGTGACAGGAGCAGGAGAGGACAGGAGTAAAGCTGGTGAGCTGGGCTTGGGCAGAAATGGGAAGGGCCTCTGAGTGCCCTGGAATTGGCACCTGTCCAGTGAGCCACAGACAGCTCCTTGAGGGTTTGAAGCAGGGAAGTGATGGGATCACTTCCTTTTTTTGGAAGGAGGCCAGAGCACAGAGGGGCCCCTCTGATGGTGGGATAAATCAGTGCTAATGCTTTGAACTGGGATTATCAAGCTCTAGTGATAAAGCAGCTAAGTCAATAGCTGTGCATGGGGGGTTATTAAATATAGATATTTGCTGATGAGTTAAGACGATTATGGAGTCTGGTTCAGAGGATTAGAGGCACAGCCTGTTGACTCCTGTCAGCAGAAGCCCCCATCAGAAAGACACAGAGCAGCCAGCCCCTCTCAGCATGGACGGGAAGTGTTCAGCATCAGCAGTGCCTGTTCGGCTGAGTCTGGTAGCCACCTCGCAGGGAATTTTATGTTCACCCTTCCTTCCTTCCATCCATTCATCTGCCCACCTATTCATCATTCTCTCCATCTATCCTTCTATCTTTCCATCCATCCACCCATCCATCCGTCCTTCCATCATTCCATCCAACCATCCTTCTTTCCTTCTACCCACCCATTCTTCTATCCACCCATCTTTCCACCCTTCCTTCCAAATATCCATCCTTCCTTTCTTCAGTCCTTCCATCCACCTATCTTTCCATTCACTTATCTTTCTACTCACTTATCTATCATCTTCCCATTCATCCACCTATTCTTCTGATAACCCATCTTTCTGTCCACCCATCCTCCACCTTTCCTTCCATCCCCAACCATCTATCATCCATCCACCCACCCAATCTTTGCATGCCCACTGTGCTCCAGGTGCAGCTCTAGGAGCAGGGAGTCATCCGTGCACAGTGCTCTCCACTCCCAAGCAGCTGACATTCCTGAGCAGGAGTCAGGCAATACACAAAGTAAATAAGAAAAATACAAGAGTGACAGGTGCTGCGGAGAGAACTGAAATTGGGCGATGAGAGCCCTGGGTGGCTGCTTTAGCTAGGGTGGTCGGACAGCCTCTGTGAGGAGGAGTGGAAGCCTAAACGATGAGAAGACAGACATGCAAACAGATATGTAGGTATTTTCAGACACAGGGAGCATCTGGCGAAACAGGCCTGGTTGAGGCATGAGTTTGGTGTGCTTGGGGCACAGCGAGAAAGCCAGTGGGGCTGGCAAGGAAGCAGCAGGCCAATGGCGGGGAGCAGTTGGTGAGGGGATAGTCTGGGCAGCCTGGTGGGTCAGAGTAAGAAACGAGTAGTGTGGATCCCACCGGAGGAGAGGGATGTGATCTACGCCCACCTCCTCCCAACCCCCAGCTTTCCTGCCTTGTCTGTAACAGATGACCATGGACTTAGCAGTTTAAAGAGCACAAATTGAGCATATGACACACTGGGTCTCACTGAGCTAAAACCACGGTGTCAGCAAGGTTGTTTCCAGAGGCTCTAGGGGAGACTCTCTCCCGGCCTTTCCTGGCTGCTACAGGCCGCCCACACTCCTCAGCTCAGAGCCCCTTCCTCCATCTCCAAATCCACCAGCGTAGCATCTTCCGTTCTTGACTCTGACCCTCCTGCCTCCCTCTTTCATTTATATGGACCCTGCTGATGACTTTGGATCAATCCATCTCCCCTTCCCAAGAGCCTCAACCTAATCACATTTGCCAAGTCCCTTTGACCAGGCCCGTGAGCTGTTCACAGGGGCCTAAGGCACTTTTGGGGGCTATTTTTCAGCCCACCCGAGTCTGGGTCCCCTCCCACCAGCCCAGATACCTGCTGCAGCCTCCTGGCCAGTCCTCCACACCTTCTGCCACCAATGCCCTGGCCCATTCTTCCCCGCCCATTCTTTGCACTGTTATCAGGATTGCCGCCGGGAAATAGATTTGATCACTTTCAGGCTTCAATGCCTTCAAAGGTTTTCCCTTAACCGCAGGCTCAAGTTCCAGTTCTTTGGCACATGCCTGAGCACAAAGGTTCAAGTCCTTGCTTGATTTCTTGTTTGCTCTGAGCCCCTGGGAAAGGGATTCCAACTCTCCGAGCTTGGGATTCTGTAGCTGATGCTGTGATGTGACTGCCAGGTCCTTCCAAGCCGAGGGACTCGGTCCCCTCCCCTGGCTGCTGGCAGTGCCTCCCGCCAAGCAGAGCCTTCTCTGGAAACCCCCCAGGCTGAAGAGAGGTGCACAATTACACACCCCCTCCCCTGAAGGAGGCTGCACCCCGTGGCTGGCTGATTGGGGCCGGGGCAGGGCATGTAAGTCCCTCACCCTAAGGCAGACCCACTGCACAGGCCATCCCAGCTCTGAGCACTGCAGAGTCTTCTCTGAGACTGCCTCCAGCCCCTTCCGCCTCCCACAGGCGTGGTCCCCACGAGCCAGCGCTCTGGGATAAACCTGCCTGCAAACTCCCGGCAGAGTGTGCTGCCCAGGGAACCCGACCTGCTACAGCTTCTTTCAGGGAATTGACCAAAGCTGTCCCAGTCATAGCTCTTTGTTTGCAAAGTAGGAACTAGTAGTTCAAAGTAGTTCAGAGTCGTTTAAAGAAGGAACTGATGAAGGAGGCTCCCTTCACTGTGAGGATTAAGTGTGTCGACCACAACCTGCTACGCAGCTAAGCAACTAAGTGGCCTTCAGCAGGAGAGCTCAGGGCACATCCTCCCGGAAGTCTAGGCTTCCTTGCCCTGCCGGACTACGAGCCCCTGAGGGCAGCAGCCACGTCTTCTTTCCTTCATCCCATTCATTCATCTCATTCATTCATTACATTCATTCATTCATTCATTCCATCCTACTTTACTTCATCTCATTGACTCATTTTATTTAATTCATTCATTCATTCCATCCCATTTCACCTTATTCATCGTTTCACTCATTCATTCAATTCCATGTTATTTATTCATCCCATTCATTTGTTCATTCATGCCAGTCAATTTTATGCATTTCGTCCGTTCCATTCTGTTCTGTTCATTCCCCATGTTCCATTTATTCATTCAGCTTCATTCAGGTGTTTACTCCATTTTGTCCTTCTATTGAATCAAATCCAGGTTTTCAGTCTTTTCTGTGCTTGTGGTGTGCCAGGCTGTGGGGCTCAGCAGTGGACTGTGGGGAGCGGCACCCCACTGGCCTGCCGGGGCTGGGGCCAGCTCGTCCACTCCGGCGTGCATGGCTCTCCCAGAGCGGGAGGGGTGGTGCTGGCCCACCCTGGCTCTGCCGGGTTTCCCGCTGCATGGGGGAGGCGGTGTGTTTGAGCAGCAGGTTGGTGCGGGCCAGAGGCCAGACGGCCACAGCCAGGGGCTCTGACTCATGACCTTGGCCTTACTGGAGGTGAGTGAACGTGATGAATGCAACTGCCGAAGTAATGAATTTTGTCAAATCTCGGAAAACATTCAGTACCCTCGGATAAGTCAAATACGCACCCTGCAATCCCTTTTCAATACCAAAGAGTTACTTTATTATTTTATATATGGAAACAGCATCATCTGTAGGAAAATACAAAACAGAGAGATAAGCAACTAAGGAGAGATCCACGATGCACCCCCAGAGATAACCAAGGCTGATAGCTTGGCGTGTGCTCTTCCACAGTCTTTCTATGCACACAAATACACTTTTCCTGCAAAAATTGCAATATGCTATACAATGTCTTGTGTAAGTCACTTTGACCACTTAGCAACACAGTCTGAACATTTTCCCAGGTCCCGGTAGAGTTATGCCCCATCTCAGCAGGGGCATGACCTTTCAGTATCTACGCATATTGAACCCACGCGCTCAGTTTCTCAGCCTTGGACCTTGTTCTACGCCCCCCTCCCCCGCCCCAGGGTTTTCCGATCAGAAACAACCCCCGATGGGCATCCTGAGGCTGCGTCTTTTCCTGTGGTCGCCTCTGTCACTGTTTCGCTTAGCAAATCAGTTGGAGGCAACAGATTAAATTCAGACCAGCTCTCGCCAAATCACGGCTAATTTCGCTCTAACGAGGCAGGACTTGGTTCACCAGGGCTTCTCCCTGCAGCTGTGGCAGGCGGGGCCTCGGCTTCCTGAGCCGGGACGCTCGCTGCTGTCCCCGGCAGCGCCAGCAGGCGGCGGCGTGAGCGAGCCCCTGGCGCTCGCTTCGCAGTCTCTGTTCCCGTCCCTGCGGGACAGTAGGCGGGCCCCTCGCTTTCTCAGTGTCTGCTGGGGACTCCGATACGTCTCCCTGCGACCCCCTTCCCTCCCTCCCCTCTCCCTCCCCCTGTGTTCACTTCTTTCTCCATCACAGGCCGGTTCTCCTGGACTTCTGGCAGATAGATTGACCCAGAATCCGAGATGTGGACGCTTGACCTCCAAAAGGCTCGCGGGGCAACTAAAGGAAAGGGAAAATGATGGATTCACGGCTGTCTCAGCAGGAGGAAGTGCGGCCTGGTCAAAACAAAGCAAAACCAAACCACCTGGGATTATGTGTCCGTTTGTTTCTTGTTTCTATGTGGCCAGCACCCCTCCCTCTGCCATCCCCCCTCTGCCTTTCCCACTAGAAAGCCAGCTCCGAGGGAGCAGGGACCTACTCTTCTACGTCCCTGGCTCCCAGGGCCGAGGAAAATGCTTGCATGTAGTAGAATCTCAGTAAATATTTAATACATGAATGGGAAATTTCTGCCATCGCTTGTGATTCTTTCAGCTTCTGACCTAGTTAGAGGAAGTAAAGGAAGGGAAGGCAGAAACTAAAGAAGTCCACTTTTTTTTTTTTGGAGGGGCCTTTATTTCGCCGTGCCCACCTGTGCTGGTCCTGTTTGCCCTTGGATCCACCCTGCCCCTTTCCCCTGTTCTGGGGGACATCCCAGGGGACAGCCCCCTGCAGGCAGCATGTCTAGGGCCCCCATGTCACTGGGTTCAGCCAAGGAGAGGCACTGATGGGAAGCTGGAGGGCAGGACGGGGGGAGAAGCCAGGCGATCTCTTGCCCCCTCTTTGTGCCTTGACCAGCACTCAGGCAGTGCTCACATCTCCTTTGGGGCCCCAGCTGCCCCCAGGCAGCCTTGCAGGGGATGCAGCTTCTTCTGGGTGGCTCTAGGGTCTCCAGAAACGCCACCTCCTCTCTTGGGGGCGGTAGTGGCTTCCTATTGTTGGTCATCTGTGGACTGCCTCCTTATTTGGTTTCTTGGCCCTTCTAGCATTTTTGTGACCAGTTTACTGCACTAAACCTCCTCTTTTAAATCCCCGCAGTTATTTCGGTTTTCCTGCTGACAGATACAAAACCTGTGCTTTTGTAATAAGGAAAAAAGTAAGAAAAGCAGTTGGAAGCTGATTCTAGGAACAGGCAAGTAGGAGGGTAGGTGGTGGCTGGAGCAGTGGGCTGTCACCTTTCGGACCTACCCACCCGGGCTGAGCCCCGGCCTGCTCAGCCAGACAGGCCCTGCGAACATCACTTTCTGAATTTATGTACCCGTCACGCCGTGATTTATTACAGGACAGCTTGTTTTTGCCAAGAGTTACTTTATTGCACCAGGCACTGCATAATAAGGGTCAAGGACTCATTCCCTTTGCTTGTTTTCAACTCCTGCCAAGCTGAAGTGCTCTCCAGGTCCCCAGCCAGAAAGGGCAGCAGGCAGCTCAGCGGGTCCTGCTACCCCTTGTTGGCTGTGTCCTGCCAAGGGGCCTGAATCTTTGGCCTCCGGGAAGGAAGAAGGAAGAAGGAAGAAGGAAGAAGGAAGAAGGAAGCACAGAGAAGGAAGAAGGAAGGGTCTTTGTGGAGTCGCGTGGCTTCTGACAATCACATCCCCATTGCTGAATGGAACCCCATTGAGCTCCCAATCCCTGGGTGGGCTCCTGGCTCTGGAGAGCTGCTGGCCATCACACAGACCAGCCTTTTCTTGGGGGATGAAGGACATCTGCAGAAACAGCTGGTTCCGCCCCAGCCGAGGCTTCCCTCCCCTGCCTGGGGTAGCACCACCATCCCCCAGCACGCCTGGTTCAGAACTTTGAGTGCCACAACGTCTTCTCTGGGAAATAGGCAGGCCAAGTGGAAAGGGAGATTCACATCCTGGTTCCACCACTTGGAGTCAGGCAAGTGTTTTCACCTCTTAGCCTCAGTTTCCTCTTCTGTAAAGGGATAAAATAGCAGTAGCTGCCTCAAAGGGTTGTCTGAGGATTAAGAGGAGAGCAGTGAAAAATGCCTACTATGACATATACCATGTGGTAGGTGTTCAAGAAATGTGTGTCTCCCTCACACTCTTTCCCTTTCATTCTCTCTTTCCTAGCTGCTCATCAGCCAATGGATGAGAACCTGGTGTGTATCAGTCAGGCTGTATTGAGTTGTTTGTAACAAAAAGTTCCAACTCAACTGGCTTGAGACTTAAGAAGGTTAGTTTGTCTCATGTAACATGAATTCCAGAGGGAGGGTGACTCCAAGATTGCCTGAATCCAACAGTTCTGCAATGTCTCCAAGGACCTGGGTTTTTTCCTCCATTCTGCCATTTCAGTGTTGGTCTGGCTCTCCAACTGGCTCCCCCTCATAGTCACAAAGTGGCTGCTGCAGACCTGGCGCTGCATCCTGATTGGGTAAAGTCCAGAAGCAGAAAAGAAACATCACTTCCCTGCAAGCCTCCCTTAGCCATGAGGAAACTTGTTTTCCCAGAAGCCCCTCTGCAGACTTCTGCTCATGCCTCATTGGCCCAAATCAGATTATAGACCCATTCTGAACCAATCACTGGTGAGTGGGGGCGGGAATAGGCGGTTGGCTGAGGCCAATGATCCAGGGCAGTGGGGCCTCAGGCCTCCCCCTCTCTGGGAAGCTCTGAAATCTGCTCCCCTGGCATTCCTTGCTTCATCTCTGGATACAGCCAGAGCTCGCTCTCCTTGTCCCTAAGGACCCTTGTGGGTTTACAGTCCAGCAGGGACTGGGGCCAGAGGCAGGTATCCCCTGCCTGGAAGCTCCCCGTCCCACGCCCCCCCCCCTTCTGGCTCTTTCTCATCCTTCCTCTCTGCTCTGAAAGTCAGCCCGGAGCCAGTTCCTCGCTACCCCACGTCAAGGGGCTTCCCCAGCCCATGCCGCGTGCTCCATGGTCACTTTCTTAGAACTTTGAGTCCCATAGTGCTCAGCTCTGTCTCTCCTGTTCCATCCAGGCCCACCGTGCACAGGACCTGAGCAGGGGCCCAGGACCCCTGCCCCTCACTGCCAGGCCTTATGCAGTCCTGGCATCCCAGGGAAATGAAAAGTGAAGCTGGTCTGTAGGGTGTAGGAAACGGTTCGTTTGCTGGAAAGCAAAGAACCTCCTCTAGGAAAGGATTGTGAAATCTCGAGCTCACCTCCCAGGCTGCCTGGCAGCCGGCTTTTCTGGATCACAGGAGCTTTGTGTTTTTTTTTTCCTTTTTGGTTTGTAGGCAACACCCGTGTATGCTTTCGCCGGGCTCAGGTTCTGTGAGGCCACCACCTGCATCTCCTCTACTGTCTGACTTGGGCACAGCAGACAGGACCTTGAACCCCGCCAGGGCCATCAGAGGCCGGGTGGCGAGGGGGCAGCACAAGCAGCAGCCGGGCTGAGCGCCTGTGAAAGAGGCAGCCCCGTGCGGCCTGCTGGTGTTCAGCTTTTCTGCCCCAGTGTGGGGTGTAGGGCAGGGAGAACGTGAATCCTCGTGGCTCATCCAGCTCATTTTCACTTTTTCTTACTTTTTGATATAATTCAGTTTTTCTGAAAAGTTGTAAGAACAGCCCCGGGAACTTCCGTAGACCCAGATTCACCAATGGTTTACATTTTGCCCCATTTGCTTTATCATCTAGTTCTGTGGATTCCACCCCCACCCCACCCCCCTTTTTAAATTTTGGTAAAATAATCTTAACTTAAAAAAGTTACCATTTTAACCATTTTTAAGGCACAATTTAGTGGCATTAAGCACATTCACAATGATGTGTAACCATCACCACTACTTCCAGAACTTTTCACCATTCCAAACAGATATTCTAAACCCACTAAGCAACTGCTCTTCCTTCCCGCCCTCCCCAGCCCCTGGTAACCTCTAATCTGTGCTCAGTCTCCACGGATTTTCCTAATCTGGATATTTCATAAAAGTGGAATCACACAACACGTCACCTTTGGTGACTGGCTTCTTTCCGTGAGCAGAACTTTGCTCCTTTCGATGGCTGATCGTATGGATAGAGCACGTTTTCTGTATCTTGAATCATTTCCACTTTTTGGCTACAATGAATAATGCCGCTGTCACCATTTGTGTTCAAGTATCTGTTTGAGTCCATTTTCAGTTCTTTGGGGAACATAACCACAAGTGGGGTTGCCAGGTCACATGGTAGTTGTGTGTTAAGCAGTTTGAGGAACTGCCAAACTGTTTGCACAGCTCTGCACCGTCGGACATTCCCGCCAGCAAAGCTTGACGGCTCTCCTCTAGCTCTCTGTAACTATAATAAAGTCTCTGTAACTATAATGCATCCAGAACGGAACGTTCAGTGCAACGATGGTGACGCTAATGGTAAGTCACACTTTTCGGATGCTCTCAGGGCCAGGCACTGGCCTGAGCGTGCGTCCGTGTGTCCACCGAGCCCTGAGGGCGAGGGCCGGCTGTGTCTCCATTTTACAGCTGAGCAGCTGAGGTCCTAGGAAGACAAAGCCAGTCATGGCAGTCACACAGGCGGAGCAAGAGCCCACCTTTGTCAGACTTCAGAGCCCACGACCTTCATCCCAGGGCTCCTGCTTCTTGGCTGGGTTTATTCCATTCTGGTGGTGTTGTTTTCTTAACTTTTTAAAAATTGAATTACAATATACATACAAAAAAGTGCAGGGGAGCAGATGTGGCTCGCGTGGTTGAGTGCCTGCTTCCCATGTACGAGGTCCCGGGCTCGATCCCTGGTACCTCCTTAAGAAAAGTGCATAAAACCTACCTGGACAGTTCAACAGTAACTCTAAGCCTGCACCCTCGTCCACTCTGTTTTCCTGTGACGCAGCCGGCTCCACCCCTGTAAGCCTGTGGTTCTCAGCCAGGGCTGATTTTGCCTCAGGGGACATTTGGTAATGGAGAGATTTTTGGTTGTGAAGACTGGGGGCATTTTGGGGGTGCATCTAGTGGGCAGGGACCAGGGATGCTGCTAAACATCCTACAATGCACAGGATGACCCAAATATCCACAGGCTGTGGTGGAGAACCCCTGCTGTACCGCCTGCTGGCAGCACGGGGTGCCGCTGTGGATGGCCGATGTCCCCGGCCAGGTGCTGCCACAGGTGCTGCGGGCAGTCCAGCCCGGTCAGGGGAGTTTGGTGCCAGCCGGTGGGTGACTGTCAGACCACAGGCTGCCGTTAGGAGGGGCCAGCAGGAGAGGGCAGGAGCCCTGGGCGTGAGCGTGGGGTCAGCCTTTCAGCATCTCAGGTAATATGTACTGAGCTCCCACTCCGTGCTAGGTGCAGAGTAGGTGAGAAAGAGTGGGACAAACACAAAAGACTCGATCCCGCCCTTAGGGTGCTTCCCATCCATTGTCAGAAAGCACACCCACCATGGCTGCTAAACTGAACTGGCCTGGAGGTCAGGGGAAGCTTCTGGGAGAAAGGGGCTATTTTGCTGAGAGCTGAGGGATGAGGAAAGAGGAAGCCTTTTACTAGTCTACTAGGCAAAGAGCAGGGGAGGTGTTCTGGCCAGAGGGAACAGCACATGCAAAGGCCCAGTGGCAGGGGAGCCTGGTGTGGGCCCGGCCAGTGTGCCAGTGTGCTAGTGTGCCAGCATGCCGGCATACCAGTGTGCCAGTGTGCTAGTGTGCCAGCATACCAGCGTGCCAGCGTGCCAGCGTGCCGGCATGCCAGTGCAGAGAGAAGGGAGAGGGAGCGAGGCCAAGGGGTTGTGGTGAGGGTGGGGGGGAGGCACAGGAGGCCAACTTTGTCGGGGTTCCCGGCTCACCAGAATCAGCTGGGGAGCTTTGGGCATGGCTGTTTCTGATTCAATGGACTCGGATTCGGTGGGTCCTGGTGGTCTGCTGGTGATTCTAGCGCACAGCCAGACCGGGCGCCCTGGGCTAGACCACGTGAGGTGGCGCCGGCTTCCATCCTGTCCTCAGAGTCCAGGCTAGGAGGTGGGAGGGGAGGGGCTTCACGTCAGATTTGCTTTTAGGAGAAAAACAAGAGCAACTCACTGAGTGGCAAGCCCTAATTTGGGGGTGGATCCAGGGAGCCAGAACCAGGAGCACCCAGTTAGCCCATTTAGCTTGGCCCTGTGGCTGCAGTGGCTGGGGGGAGGGGGCCCGGCGAGCCAGGCCAGCCTTTAAACCTGGCTTTCTGCCCCGCGTAGACGTGGCATCATGGCTTCCTTCTGCTTGAACTGGGACCCTATTCCCTGCAGCTCTCCCTAATGGCAAAGGGAGGTGCAGGGAGCCCTGTGGGTCAGAGCCCAGGGTGGTCCGAGCCTGGGACGCGGCTGGGGCGGGGCCAGGCTCCTTGGAGCGGGAGAAAGAAGCTGGGCGTTCCTTCAGTGGGGAGACAATCAGCTTTAGGGGGGCAGATAGTCAAGGAGGGAAGGTTGGGGAGGAGGGCGGGGTCTGGCTCTCCGAAGGAAGGACGCAGGGACCATCTGTTTTCATTCACAGCCTCACAGCCGGAGCTAGCCACGCTGGAAGGGGCAGTTCTTAAAGCCTCGGTGGGTGGGGCAGCTCCTGGCCTTTTCCACCTCAGCCTTCCCGGCTCTTCGCAGAGGATGCAGGGAGCGGGGCACCTCCCATGTGTGAGCCGCCTTGGGCTCACCCGCTCCATCTCATTTAATTGGCTCTGCTTCCTGGCTCAGAGAGGTGCAAAGGCTTTTCCAGGGTCACACAGCAAAGCATTTGGACACAGGGCCGACTTCTCCATCAGGACTGGGAGGCACCATGCCCGGGGCCCACAGGGCCTCTTAGGGGCCCATGAATGCATTTTAATTTCTTTTTAAATCAGAAGATAAAATGAATATAACCCAGCTTGAATTATATTTGTGTATGTGAGTGCACTTATGAAGATAATTGCATATATATATATATTTCTTTTTTTTAAGGAGGAAAGGAGCACGTGAAGGGAACAGTGCCCCTGCTTAGGTGGCACCACCAAACCCTCATGTAGACCCCAGGCCCAGGGCCAGCTGCCAGCCTCCTTTTTCCTCCCCACAGACAGTGCCTTCTAGTCCAGGTCTGCCTGTGTCTAAGGTTTGCTCTCTGTCTACTTTCTCATACTTAGGTTTCCAGCTGAAAGGTCACTTCCTCAGGGAAACCTCGACTGGCTTCTGGCCAGGTCAAAGCCCTCCGTTACCTGCTTTTGTCGAAATACAATGATTTCCCTTGAACACTTGGTGTAATGGTTTCGAGCACAGACTATTGAACCAAATGCCTCGGATGCCTCGGTTCAAACCCTGTCTCAGCCTCTTATCACCCACATACGGTGGGCAAATTCTCAGTCTCTCTGGGTCTGATAATAATACCAGCCAGACAGAATTGTCATAGAGTAAATGAGT
Organism: Tolypeutes matacus; assembly: GCA_026826555.1. Classification (NCBI taxonomy): domain Eukaryota; kingdom Metazoa; phylum Chordata; class Mammalia; order Cingulata; family Chlamyphoridae; genus Tolypeutes; species Tolypeutes matacus. Next base: position 4,056,237 of record JAKSZT010010873.1, on the reverse strand, counting down.
ATTTTTAAAGCCAGACGTACCAGATGAGTTTATTAAAAACATCGTCGATTAGTATTTGACTCCTCCACTCGACTGACAAGAGCCATAAGAGTGGGGGTTGGGCCTGGTTTTACTGTCCCTGGTGTCTCCAGCCCTAGCACACAGTAGGCCTTCAAATGTTTGAATGGATGAATGAATGTACTCCCCTCCTCTTTCTTATGCCAGTATTGGTCTGTCTGTTGGAAGTCATTTACACTTTAGTATGAAGTATGCCAAACTACTATCACGTCTCCTGTACTAGGGCACTTATTTTGCTTGATCTGATCTCCACGGAAGAAAATATTCTGTATCTGGGGAAGGTATGTGAAATTTAGCCACCAGACAGAGGCATTATAGAGAGGGTGAGGAGCAGGATTTCTTCTTAGGCCCTGCAATTGGGAGCCACGCCCTCTGCCTTCGTAGAGTGAGGGTCCTCAGCACTTGTCCCCTTTGTTTTTTAAAGGAGACATTTTCCTCCCTTTTCAGGGAAGAGAAGCCTTTGGCAGGCAGCAGCTGTCAGGCCCCAGCAGGCAGGCTAATGGACAGGCTCCCCGGAACGGAGGGTAGAGAAGAGTCTCGCCAGCTGTGAGGCTTTCTCGGGGCGTCCTCACCCACAGGCCTGCAGAAAGTTGCAGTAATGCAGTGATGTGTCCCGGGAGGGCAGCCCTCTCAACTTGATATGGGGCTCAGGTCGCCAGAGCCACTTTGCACACGAAGTCCTGAGGCATGGCCGGGACCCGGGGAGGGGTGCTGGCCCCGAGATTTTGCCTCATCCAGCCGGGCTGTCAGGCTGAGATCCCGCCTCGCCCCTGATCAAAGGGAAGCGGCTGCTCTCCAGGAAAAATGATTTGCTGCCTGTTTTTTCTCTGCTTGGAACCTTTTCTCCTTCCATATAAGAGCTGAACTGCTGGTGTGTTCCCTGAAGAGTTACCTGCTTGTCCTGAAGACTTTGGAAGGTCATTTTCTATGTTAAAGTTTGCAAGAAATTAACTGAAAGATACAGCTCGGCACCCTGGGTCTCAGGATCTGAATACTGCTGCAAAACTTCTATTTTGACCGGAGAGCATTTATTGAGCACGTACTGTGTACCAATCTTGTGCCCTGTATTGAGGAAGGCGCTTTGGAAGTCACTCACTAGCTGTGACCTTGGAAAACATACCTAAATTTTGAGACCTTCTGTTTCTTGTCTCTCAAACACAGATAATTCTTTGTAGGTTGTTGTGGTGATTGAACTCACCTGGTCACGTGACCAGGCCCTGCTGAGGCCAGGCCCTTGCAGCCGTCCATCCCGCTTCCCCTTGCTGCTGTAACAAACGACCACAAACCGAGTGCTGTAAATCCGCGCACATTGATGCTCTCCCGGGTCTGGAGGCCGGAGGTCGGACTGGGTCTCCCCGGGCTAAGGTCAAGGCGTTCCCACGGCGGGCTCCTCCTGGAGGCTCTAGCGGAGACTCCGTGCCCGGGCCTTTTCCAGCTGCTAGAGGTCACCTGCGCTCCCTGGCTGGTGACCCCTTCCTTCTTCCTCAAAGCCAGCAGCGTAGCATCTTCACATCTCTCTCCCTCCGACGTCGGCTTCTGTTGTTGCATCTCCTTCCCTGCCCCTGCCCCACCCCCCTCCCCCGCCTCCCTCTTATAAAGACCTTGTGATGACATCAGTCTGGTCCACCAGATAATCCAGGATAATCTCCCCATCTCAAGATCCTTCACTTAATCACATCTCCAGGGTCCCTTTTGGCATGTAAGGGAACATTCACAGGATTAGGACAAGGGCATTTTGGGGGATTGCTCTCCTGCCTACCACGGGGCAGACACAGACAATAATACAAAAGTAAATTTCATGGTCTATTAGGGGGTGAAAGGCTATGAGGAAAAACCAGAACAAGATAAGGGGGATTGGAGGTTTAAGGTGGTACAAGAGAAGCAGGTTGCAACTTTAAAAGTATGGTCAGATGCGAATAGTCTCGCTGACCTGATTTTGTGATAATCAGGGTAGGCAGAACATTCGCTGTATTAGAAACCATGCATGTGTCCCCAGACCTAGTTTTTCTCCCTAGGTCTGGTTTTTAGAATGCTGGTGATAAACTAAACCTGATTTATTATATGACCATCCTGTATGGGAAGAGACTGTAACTTTGGATATCTTTGGTCACCCTTAAGAGATATAGCAGGGGACGGATGTGGCTCAGGTGGTTGGGCGCCCGTCTCCCATATGGAGGGACCTGGGTTCAATCTCCAGGACCTTCCAGTAAAAATTTAAAAAAGAAAAATATAGAAGTTGCGTGGGCCACTGGGCCCTGCGTGTGGGTGTGCCTCCAGGCCCCGCGAGCCACGCAGCAAGATGATGACGCAACGGGAAAGTGACATAAGGGAAAGCCAAGACGAGACATGCCAAAAAACCAGGAACTAAGGTGGCGCAGGCAGTAGGGTGCCTCTCTCTCACATTGGAGGTTCTGAGGATTGAATCCCAGTGAAGACAGAAGGAGAAGAATGAGAAGAGAGGGCAGGAAACAGATATAGTCGCCCACCGAATAGACACAGAAACAGCAAAAATGGGGGGGGGTGTAAAAATGGATAAAAGTAAGTAAGTAAATAAATAAATCCTTTTAAAAAATAAAAGTATGGTCAGGGTGAGCCTCAATAAGTAGGTGAAGTTTGATCAAAGACTGGAAAGAATCGGGTTCTTAGATTAGCTAAATGGATATCTGGGGAGAGAGCGCTCCAGGGAGAGGGTGCAGCCAGTGCAAAGGCCCTGTGGTGGGAGCAGAGGGAGCAGGGAGTAGAGCAGTGGGAGGTATTGATAGAGCGGTCCTAGCACTGTACCCGCCATGTAGTAATTCCTCAGCGGAGGGGCCTCCCGTCCCCTCCCTGGAGAGAGATTCAGAGATGGATAACACATAGCTCTGTCCTCAGCAAGTCCATTGTCAGGTGAGGAGAGGGATGCTTGCACAACTGATTCAGGTGAGTTGACCCTCACAAGAACCCTAAGAGACAGGTATAGCATTACTCCCATTTGCAGATGAGCAAACCGAAGCACAGGAAGGGGAGGCGACTCACCTGAGGTCTGAGCAGGGGTCTGAGCCCAGGCAGGCTGGCTCCAGATGTTACTGGTAACATCACCCGACTTGACCTCACACTCAGCCTTGACTTTGGCATCTTGGCCTTTATCGTGTCATATATATATAGAGAGAGACTAGCATTGGTTATCTCTGGATATTGATATTGAATTACAGGGATTTTTAAAGATTTTCTTTATTCTTTCCTCTATTTGCCAAAATTTCTGCCAATTAGCATGGATCGTTTTTTATTATCAGGAAAAAATGCATTTATTTTTAAAATTTCTGAATTGGATACCAAATATGGAGGCAGGAACAAGGGAGGCTTTAAAGGGGAGGCCAAGGTTTGAAACTGGGCGTCTGGTTGGAGGGTGATGGCCTTAGCTGAGCAGGGGTGAGGCTCCGAGAGGGCAGTTTGGAACCCAAGACCAGCGCTATTCCATTAGAATTACTCCATTTTAATATAATGTGAACCAAACATGCCGTCTTAAATGTTCTGGTAGCCACATACAACAATAAAAAGAACCAGGCACAATTAATTTTCCTAACATATTTTATTTAATCCTAATATCATTTCAACAAGCAATCATGGGAAGCGGCTGTGGCTCAATCAGTAGGGCTCCCGTTTACCATATGGGAGGCCCCGGGTTCGGTTCCCGGGGCCTCCTGGTGAGGGCAGGCCCGCCCGCACGGCGTGGTTAGCTGACCCAGCGAGCACAAGCAGCAAGGGGGGGATAAATGAATGAATAAATAAAATTAAAAAAAAAAAAACAACAACAACAACAAAAAAAACAAGCAATCAGTAGAGAATCCTGACAGGCTTGCTCTCTCCCTCCCCTCCTTTCCCTGTTTCTCTCTTTCTGTCTCTTTCTCTCTGTCCCCCGTCTCATGGGCTTGGTGACCCCGGCGTCTGCTGCAGGCAGGCGCTGCCTGAGGCGCTGGCCGTTCAGAAGTGAACAGATGGACAAACCTTGCTGGCCTTAAGGAGAGGCCTTCTAAATGGGGACAGACAGCCGATAAAGAGGCACATAAAGTAAGCAAGGGAAGTGCAGCACCGGGCAGGAGGTGATTATTTAAAGAAATGCAAAGTGGGGATGGGGGGCTCGAGAGTGCCAGAGGGGCGGGGTTGGGGCTTTAAATCCTGAGTGAGAAGAGGCCTTGTGGGGAAGGGGACATTTGAGCCAGGGTCTGGAGGAGGGGTGCAGGGAGCTGCGTGGCTGTCTGGGGGGCTCTGGGAGGAAGAGCATTCCAGGCTGGGGGTACCCCAAAACCAAGATCCCGAGGCAGGGGTTGTACCCAGCGACTCCCAGGAAGAGGAGGAGCTGAGCAGGGCAGGGCTGGAGAGGTGCTGGGACGTGGGCACTCCCACCCACACAGAGGCAGGAGATGGCCAAGAAGGTTACCAGGGCTGGAAGTGCCTAGGGCTGTGGAGAAGGGGAGGAGGACTGTGCGCGGGAACCCTGGGCGGTGCTGGCCCCCGTCAGGAGGGGAGCCCGGGGTGGGGTGGGGTTCAGAACAGGGTGAGGGCGAAGAGGCCCCAAGTGGCGGTGGCCCTTCTGAATTTATAACTCCAGCGGCAATATTTCCACCCAGCTTCCACCTGCGACAGTGTCGAGGTAGGTTCTAGATGAAGAAACCGAGGCACAGAGAAGGGGAGAGACCTGGTCCAGGGTGGTCTTGGTGAGTTCAGATGGAACGTCAGTGTTGCCCTCTAGATGCCTTGCTTGCCCCCCCAGTCCCGACCCTGGTAATGACTCTTAGTGGGTGGTCTTACTTAAGTCTCAGCGCCCCCCCAATGGGATTGGGTGGTGATGTGGGGACTGCCCAGAGGCACAGAAGTTTCTGGGTCACCCTCAGAAACTCAGGTCTCCTCTTTGCCTCCTGCACAGCTGCCCCGAGGGCAAGCTATGGAGGGATGAGGCTGCTGTGCAAAAGCCCCTCCCGGAGGCCTCCCTGCAGGCGGCGACCTTTTGCAGGGCTCACTGGGGACCAGGCGCAACGCTACATTTTCTGGGACCCACAAAAGACTCAAACTGGAACATACACTCAGTCACACACTCACAGACACACACACACACATGCACACCATGCACACACAGACACACATGCACACAAACACAGATGCACACAACTACACGCAGACACACCTACATGCACACCATGCACACAGAGACACACATGCACACACAGATGCACCAAGTACACGCATGCACACAAGCACACGCAGACACACTTGCATGCACACATGCACAGCACGCACACATAGTTGTGCACATGCAGACACACGAGAGTGCACACACACAGATGCATGTACATGCATGCCCACATTCTCACATAGATGCACACGTGTGCACAATGCACACTCACGCACACACAGAGACACACATACACGCATGCACACACACAAGCATTTACAGCTCACTTACGATGTGCTGGGCACTTTGTGAATCGCACAATTTCATTTAAGTCTCACAAGCAACGCACACCTGGAGTGCCCCCACATGTCCACCTGGGGGAAACCAGGGTGCAAGAGGGCGAACCTCCTGCCCTCCACAGCCAGCCTCAGGCAGTCTGCGCTCCCCAACATCATTCCAAAGAAACGTTCACGGGCAGGCGGAGTGTGTCAGCGCAGCTCAAAACTTGGACGAGGTGGCAGCCGAGAGCCCCCACCCGTTCCCCCCCCCGGCTCCCCTCCGCCTGTCCCCACCCCCCCCCCGGCCCCCGCCCCCCCCCTCTGGGGAGGAGACCGCCCAGCCTGCAAGGAAGTGCCCGCTCCGGGCCACGTCGCCGAGCAGGCCCCGTGCCCCCTCCTCGCCCGCCGCCCTGGGCCCAGCCTCCTGGGCCAGGTGCTGCAGGCGCAGCTGAAAATAGCCAGGCCGGCGCCCCCAGCGGGGGGCACGTGCTGGGCGCGGCTCCCAGGGCCGCGCAGGGTCCCCGAGAAGCGGCGCAGAGGCGGGCGCCGTCCGGGCTGGGCTTGCCCGCCCAGGAGACCCCCCTTCTCTGAGCGTCTGGACGAGGAAATGCCTGTGACGGGCCGCGGGCCCCGTGGCAGGAAGGCCCTCTGGGCGCTGTGCTTCCTGCTGCTCCTCCCTCGAGCCGGCTCCGTCAAGAACGCGTGGAAACGGGCGCTGCACGCGGACCTGGGCAAGGAATCGCGCGTAAGTGCTGGGGCTGGGGCAGGGACAGCCGGCGTCGGGGGGAGGCAGGTGGGCCCCAGAACCGCGGCGGGCAGGTGTCCCCTTTCCCGGGAGTGCTCGAGCTGTGTGGTGGGCAGAGTGGGACTCAGCGCAGAAAGCTCCTTGCCTGTACTGAAGAGGGAAAAAGCAGCCAAAACCACGAGGGCTAATTGTGGCTTGTTTTTGCCTACCGCAGTAGACTTGCTCCCGACTGAGGAGTCCAAGGCCTTAAAACCGAGTGCTTTGTCTCAGCAATTAAGAGCCGAGTTTCTGAACTAGTAATGCCTTCCTGCGGTCATTCAGTCACTCAGTGAATGTTTGGCAGGCACCACTCTGAGCCAGACGCTGGGCGCGCAGGATGAAGGAGACACCAGGTCCCGCCCTCGAGGGTGGCAGAGTCTGGTGACAAATGATGGAGGCGTGGGATAGCGGGTGGGGAGAGGAGCGCACAGGGGTTTGGAGCGAGGCCCTGCCTCTCAGCAGCTGTGTGCCTTCAGACAGGTTGCTTGACAGCTCTGAGCACGTCATCTTCCTGGTAAAAACAGTTATGCATCTCTTTCGACAGCTACGTGTTGACCACCACTGTTTACTGAGGCCTGGGGAGCCAGATATCCATCCCTGGCCTTGGGGAACTCATGATAGTGGGGGACAGAGAATAAGTGAGAAATAAAAAGAAAGCATCTAGTGTGCTTGGGGACAAGTGCCAAGAAGTAAAGCAGGAAGGAAACGAGGGGGGAGGCTGGGGGTGAGGGCTGAATGTCATTTAGTGCTCCCTGGGGAGCATTGACCCGAAGGAGTGGAGGGAGCCAGGAGGATATCTGTGGGTGGAGGGTCAAATGCTGGTGGGTGTTTAGCGGAGGGAGAGCGCATGTGAGATGGCGTAGTCACAGAAGGCTTCCTGGAGGAGGTGGAGACCCTGACTGGATCTTGAAGAAGGATTGGGCACTAGGAAGAGGAAGGGCAGTCCTGGAAGAAGGCTGAGCATCAGCAGAGGTGCAGAGGCAGAACTGTGGCCTCTACGAGCCCCAAAGGTGCCTGAAGTGGCTGGAGGGGAGCACTCAGGGCTGCAAGGCGCAGGGACTCTATGCTCCAGCTGCCTCCTCCACACCCTCAAATCTAGTCAGCGCTGTGGCTCTAGGACAGCACAGGGCCTTCTCTCAGATCACCTGATTTGATCCCCACCATGGCCAGGGTGTCAGAGGAGCAGACCCTATGCCATCCTCACCTGGAGGAACAGGGAGGTGGGGGACAGTTGGGGAGAAGTGTGGGTTGGGGGGGTTCTGAAAGAAGCCAGGCTACTCCTAGTCCGCACTGCTCAGGCCGTGTGTGCCTTGAGCATCCCCTCGCTGAGATTAACAAGCCCCTCGAGGGCCATGGGGCTGGCTGGAGCCAGGAGAGGCTGGGGCTGGCTCCTACGCCCTCTGGAAAGCCAGGTTTGTTCAACAAGCCATTAGTAAAACTTAAGTCAGAGCAACTAACAGCTAAGAAAGTTACAGTAAAAAATAAATAAATAAAAAATAAAGGCAATAAATAGCCCTTCCTAGGTACTGACTGTCGCTCTGTAAATATTTTCTACTTTTTTCTGTCATTCTGCTCTTGAGCCTGCTGACACCTGTCCCGCCTCAAGGCGTGGAAGCTGGCACAGGTGACCAGTGACCAGCAGGGCCCCTGTCCTCGGCGAGCGCTGCCTGCCTGCTCCTTGGGGAGGTGCCCCTCGTCACCTGCGACCTCAGATGCCCCCCGCCTCTCAAGCCCGTGCCTCCCTTCCTTGGGGAGGGAGCGGGTCCCAGGTCACTGCCCGAGCCCTGTTTCCGGGTCCCTGCCCAAGCCCGCAGGGACAGCGCCGAGAGGAAGGCGCTGGGCCTCCCAGCTCTGTGACCCTCAGTGCATCCCTCTTCTCCCGAGCCTCAGTTTCCCCATCCGCACCATGGGATACGGCAGCGCCTGCTCTGCAGCGTGAGTGAAGGGGCCACGGAGAGCCTTGGGCTCCGTGCCTGGCACAGACCCGCGTCCTCTGTGCGTGCTCTATGCAAATACATGCAGGAAGCAAATATTTAGGAGGCTGAGCAAAACAGGCACCGAGTGTTTCTAAACAGCCCAGGAGCCTTTCTGGGGAGCTCGGGGTCAGTCTGTGCAGCTGGTGGTCGGGGCTTCCTGAGCACCTACCCTCTGCCTGGCCACGTGTGCTCGTGGTGGCTCCCGGGGGCCTTTCCACGGAACTGCCAGGCTCCTGCCACCGGTGGCCCGGGGCTGGGTGGCCCGACCGTCTCTGCGTTGCCGCTACTGATGCCGCGGGTCCGTGCCTCCTGCTGAGGCTCCTTCCTGGAAATGGTTGTGCAGTCTGCACCCTGCCCAGCAGTGCCCGCCGGCCGAGGGGGCCGGGAGGGGCTGCAGCAGCCAGGAGCAAGGGTGCCCCTGGGTACTTCATCCTTCCAGGTGGGTCCCTCTTGTGGTTTGTGTGCCCAGGGCACCAGCACAGAGGCTCTGCCGGTGCCAGCAGCAGCCCAGGAGCGTGGGTTCCTCCATTTCCCTAGGAGCACCTCCCAATACATCCCTTTCATTTTTTGCTTACAACAGCAAGAGTGAGAGGGGCAGATGCGCCGTGGCCCTGCCCACCTCTCCATCCCCTGACATCTGTCATCGGCCCATGGCCTGGTAGTCCCTGCCAGCCTGACGCTTCCTCTGGCTGCAGGAGCTTGCTCGGCCCACACGCAGCACAGACAGAGGGGCTGCGAGTTAGGCCCCTGGGAGGCACGGGAGCTGGAGGACAAAGGCCCAGCTCCCCTGCCCTTGGGTGGAAGCCTCTTCACCATTCCACAGTGTTCTACACGCTTCCCAGAGGTCCCCACTGTGTTGGACCTTGCAGTCACTCACTCATTAGCACCCCGTGACCTGGCTCCTTCCCTTCCCTGCCCACACCCACTCCCCTCCGGGAGCTTCCCGGCACCCCTCCCACAGATACCACGCGCTGCACAATCCTGAACTCAGGTCTGCTTCTGGGGGTGAAGATCAGTTTCTGTTGCTTGCAACTGGCAACCTTGACTGATGAAGGCTTGTCACAGATGAAGCAGTCAACTGCTTCATGCCGGCTAGGGGGTGACACTCCCACTGCATTCTCAGGGACCTGGGACTTCCTGGGCTTCTTGAAAGCTGTGTGACTACTCCCCTGGGGTATTATCCTACACCAAGACGCCTTCATCGCCACGGGCCCTGGCAAAGCCCTGGGCTCCTTCTGGAGGCTGGAGGAAGGGGACGTGGCCGAGGCAGAAGCAACCACATGGTAGCTATGGTCATCCCCTCGTGGCCAGCACAGAGCCTGGCATGTCACAGGCACAAGAACCATTTGGAGGACAAGGGGTGGCCTGGGGAGATGGGTGGTCAGAAGGAGGGAGAAGTAAATCGAGAGTGGACTTTAAAGGGGTCACCTCGGGCAAATCCCCTTCCCCTGCCTGGGCCTGAGCTTGCTCAGCTGAGTTTCCAGTCCTGAAATTGCAGGGGGAGATGGGAGAGGAAAGGAACGCCCCAGGTGCCGTGCGGTTGCCGTCTGGGCACCTGCGGAAGGGAGGCGGGCACTGCGCACCCTCGCAATGTGGTGCCACCGCCACCTCATCTGGGTCCAAGACATTGTGCCAAAAGGAAGCCCCTTGTCCACTAGCAGTGACTCCCCCAGCCCCCGGAACCGCCCATCCGCGTTCTGTCTCTGTGGACTTCCCTGTTCTGGACTTTTCATACACATGGACTCAAACAATACGTGGCCCCTCCTGCCTGGCTCCCTTCTCTGAGCCTCACGCTTGCAAGGTCCGTCCACATTGTAGCATGTCTCAGAACTTGGTTCCTTTTATTTGATTTTCCTTGTGGCTTTGTTTCGTATTTCATTAATCACTTTTGCAATCGATAAAAACAAAAAACAAAAACAAGAGCCCAAGCCATCGGTTTGCTTTCTCTGGACGACGTCTGCGGAGCATCTGCCACTTGTCCCGGGGCTGTGATGCCGTGCAGGCAGTGACAATGTGCCCAGTCCAGCTTGGCCCTCCCCACCCCCACTCAGTGCCTGGCCTGCAGGAGGCCTTGGAATTGTGAGTTTATTATTAAATGAATGAGTGGATTACATTAAGCCTTCCGGAGAGGAACAGAGGGGATTAAGCAGCTCCTAGAAGAGGTCCAGGCGCCCAGCAGTTTTCCGTCCGCGCTGGTTGCAGGAGTTGGCTGGGATTGCGGTCTTGTCCTGCACACACCCTGGAGAGAGGCGGCAGCTGCCCCCAGGGCCTCCTCGGCACGAGAACCTGACTCTGAGCACCTCTTTGAGGAAGTCCCTTAACCTGGCACCAAATTCTGCTGCCAGAGCCCAGGGCTGAGGCCCCAGGGCGCCAGGAAATGGCATCTGTCTATGTGTGCTGGACCCCAGTCCCTCTGTTCCAGGGAGAGACATATTTTTAGATCTTTGACGTCCAAATTCCAGAGGAAGGGCAAGTTATGCTTAGAGGAAAATTGGCTTTCTTCCTCCAGCAAGGAAAACTGTCCCAGGCTGCGTTGTTATTGGTCTGGCCATTGAGTTGCTGGAACATTCCAAAGGGCAAACTCTTGCACACAGAATGAAGGCCGGGGCTGAGGGAGGGGTATGGGTAAATTAGGGCAGCTTTAGAGATTGAATTCTTTTTCCCAAAACGAGAGAGCCTTAAACTTTTTTTCTGATCATACAAATAATTATGTTTACAGCAAAAAAATCAGGCAACACAGAAAATGATCAATAAGTAAAATGAGCTACATTCTTCCTCTGAGACATAAGCTCTGTTGACATTTTGGGACGTGTGTGTGTGTGTGTGTGTCCAGAATTTTTTTTGTGAAGGAGTAATACACAGCACACATTTTTCTTCGTGCTGTTTTATCCATCCAGTTTTGTGCCTTGCTTTTTGCACTTCACAGCGTATGGTGAATATGTTGATATGGTACATCCGTGTTGTGTTTTCAAAGGCCTCCCTGATATTCTGGTGTACGGACTTGCTGGTATTTATTTGCCCAGCCCCCTTTGGTGGACACCCAGCTCACGTACTTTAGTTGAATTCCGAGTTATACTTGCTGAGCTCAGCTTCACTGAAGGAGCCCAGAACTGGCATTTCCTTCACCTCTTTCCTGAGGATATCTCAGCAGCAGAATGACTTTGCAAATCTATACAGGCCTCTAAAAATATCTCCCTGAGCAACGAAAAATAGCCACCAGGTTGGGACCTAAAGGGAATGAGTTTTGTCCAAGTAAGGCCTACAGAACTGGAAAGTTCTGGTCTGAGACATGCCATGAATTTGTGTTCAGCTGCTGATTTTAAATAGACACTACACAACCCCATAGCAGGGATGAGAATAAAAGTTGGAAATCACAGCTGCTCCGGTTTTCCTAAAGGATGCTGTCAGTCTGGGGTGAGCTGCCCCATATTTCAGAGGGTTTAAGGTTCCCTTCCTTAAAGCCTGGCGGGCAGGGGGAGGTAGGGGCTGGCTGGGGCTGAAAAGAGTAGGGGTCAGGTGCAGTGTCCATCGGGCGGAGGGGTGTATGGAAAGGGGGTGTGAGAGAGAGGGGACCCCGGGCTGAGGAAGCAGGAGGAAATTCATAGGAGAGGTCAGGAAGCAACAGAAGCCCCTGGGACAGTGAAGCTCTGGAGCCAGACAGACCTGGGTTCAAATCCTAGCTCTGCTGCTGCTGAGCTGCATGCCTGTGGGCAGGTGAGTTAATGTGCCTGTGCCTCAGTTTCCTCATCAGTAAAGTGGGTTAATAATAGCAGTACCCAGGGACCTCTACTGGGGAGCCAAGGAGATTGGGGCTGTGAGCACCTGGCATGCAGTAGGAACTCAATAAATGCTGCCTGCTCTGCCATTATTGTGAACCAACTGCCCAGGACAAGCTTTCGCATCCACCTCAGCATCCAACCTAGAGCTGTGGATCTGCCGTGTGTTCAGTGAGTCATCCTTCTGCAATTGCACCGAGGGAGGGTAGGAGGGGGAAATAAAGGGATACTGGGCAAGTCAGAGAGCAAAGCCACCATGAGTTGAGCAGAATAAGATGGATTGGGAAGCAGATGTAGTTCAAATGGTTGAGCACCTGCTTCCCATGTACGAAGTCCCTGGTTTGATCCCTGGTACCTCCTTAAAACAAAACAAACAAATGAAAAAACCAACTGTCATTGGGGAGTGGATGTAGCTCAGTGGTTGAGCACCTATTTCCCATGTATGAGGTCTTGGGCTCAATCCCTAGTATCTCCTAAAAAATAATAATAAGATAGATCCTGGCTATGGGATGAGAGGCTGCCGAGGCCACCGAGCCAATGACAATAAAAGTAAGTAATGACAACACCAGATAAGAGAGGCAGGGCTACTGCCTCATTTGATGCTCACCACAGACGTCTGTGGCAGGTGCAATGTTTGTGCCCATTTTGCAGATGAGGAAAATGGAGGTTCAGATCAGTTAAAGTGATTCCCCCATGTGGCCCCACAGCTGCAGGAGTCAAACCCAGGCTCGTCGGATTCCTCAACTCAAGCCCTTCATTGCTGCCCAAATTCAGCTTTTGCTACGAGGTTGCAGGCCTCAGGGCCATCCATTAATGGTGGGGAGTGTTGAAGGTAGAGCACAGCACCTAAACTCTTGCCCCACAGGATGAGGAGGCATTCCCTGGGCAAAGCAAGGGGAAGAGATGGGACAGGAGAGCAGTGTGCAGAAGGTGGAAGGCGCAGGAGGAGGATGGGGGCCCGGCCAGCCCCGGGGTCCAGGCCCGGGGAGGTAGGGGTGTCATCCCTGGCCTCTGACCCCATGGCCTTGGGCAACCTGGAACTCTCCCGGGGACAATAAGAAGTCCTGCCCCCACTGGGCCCACATGGGGATTCAGTGATAAGGTGGCAGTGGCAGTGTTGGGGAAATTGTAGATCATTAGAACAAAACGGAGTCTCCAGGCCAACGGAGGCTTGTGACGTCAAAGGGAGCCTCATGGGGTCCACGTGAAGACTCAATCAGGCAGTGAATGCTAAACCCTGAGGGGATGGCCTGGCAAGAGTAAACTGCCTGCAGGTGAAGCCTGTCATCACCATTGTCATCTTCACAGCTTTCATTCGACCACGTGAAATTTATTGAGCACCCACTATGTGCCAGGCACATGCTGGGGACACAGCTGAGAACAAAGTCAAGTCCTTGTCCTCTGGAGAGCATGCTGTGGTGGGAAGACTAGCCATAAACTGGTCAGTGGGTAAAAACACTCCAGAGGGTGATCAGGGATTTGAAGCAACGTGAGGTGGGAGGAGAGGAAAAGGGAGGGCCAGAGAAGGCCAGGTTTGAGTAGAGTCCGGAGGCGGTGAGGGCCAGAGCAAGGCAGGCATTTTGGGCACGGAGCACAGCCCGTGCAAAGGCCCTGAGGCAGGACTGCGTCCATCGTGTTCCAGAGACTCGCGAAGGCGGAGATGGCGGAGGAGGAATGAGCAAGGGGACAATGGCAGGAGGGAGGTCAGAGAAGTGAGAGGGGCTGCCTGGAGCTGAACTTTAGGCCCCAGACTCTGGCCTTTAACCTACCATTGCAGGTTGATCCACTTATTTCTTTGAGTAAAAAGTCTGTTCTTTCTCGGAGCGCTAGGAAACAGCCTTTGTTCAGAACCATCCTTGAGCATCGCCTTACAAGACATGAGATATTTTAAAAGATACTTAATCCTTTAATCTGGGCCCCTGGGTGAAATCAGTTCCTTATCACCCACGGCCATCTGTTGTCTCGTCCACACAGTAAATAACCCGGGAGATTTGGCTTCGAATGTGCTTATTTTCCCTTTTGTTCTCTCCGAATTCTAAGAGGTGACATTTGAAATTCCCTTGGAGAACAGGGGCACGTCCAAACCGATCTCTACACAGCCCCTCATGTGGGGTCACCACCAAGGAAGGAGCCGGACCCCAAGGCTTTTGAGGTGTCTGGCCCTCTGATCTCCAGGTTCTGTTGGGTTTCACAGACAAGGCTTGAACTAAAAACAGGCCGGGCAGAGAACAGCCCCTCCCCACGCACACACGCACACACACGCGCACACACGCACACTCACCATGCAGGGTGCATTCCTAATCACCTCCAAAGGAGGCCCCGGCGCCGTCCCATCAGATTAGGGTTAAAGATGTGCGGAGTCCTAACAGGCATCCAGTTCCCTTAATTCTGTAGGAAGGGAATTACGAGCTAATGGGTGGGATCGGGGCCCCTGCTTGCATCTTGGAAATTAATCCTAATCCTGATGGTACACGGATTAGGGAGTGGGGTGGGTGGGCTGGTCACGACTGAACCCGGGGTCCACAGACCGGCTGTCTGCTCTCCTCTGCCTTTGGTTAATAGTGTGGCTCTGGGGGAACCCACCCCATCTGCTGAAGCCATCGTGTCCTTATCTACCAAACGATGGTTCACTGTCCATTTTCACTCTTCTCAGAAAAAAGATGAATTCTCTGGCTGAGGCGGAGGTGGGAACGCAGGAGCCCCTGGCGCCGGGCCCCCTGGCCGTCCCTTTCCTCCGGCTCTTTGCTCCCCCAGCCCCTGAGGCTCGCTGCCTGGCAGTTTGGAGACAGGTTTTGTGTTTCTGCCAATTCACCGAGGCGCCTGCTCGGGACCTGGTCTCGGCGGCCTGGCGCCCCCTGCAGGGCTCCGAGCGCAGCGCAGGAGGTGCCGCGGCCGGAGGGGCCTGCCCGTGACACCGCGTGGGGCTGGGGGCAGGCAGCGCGCTGTGGACCCGGTCCCGGGGAGCCGCCTTAGGGAGGGTATTTTGGGGGGCCTGGGGGTGTCTTGGGCAGTAGGAAGGGGTGGGGAGGAGCCTCCCAGGCAGACGCTACGGGGCGGGGATTGAGGGCGGCTCCGCTACCGCCCCGGTTTTACTGAGGGGAAAGCGGTGCCTGGCTCGTTCGTGGTCACACAGCAAATGAGTGGGGGGCTGCGCAGTGAGCCCAGGCGGTGGGCTGCAGAGCCCAGGAACATACCAGTGAGTTCAGCTAGAGGCAAGGGCTGCAAGGGAAAAAGCAGGGTGCGGTGCGAGGTACTGGAGAAATCCGGGAAAGCCTCATGGAGGAGGTGAGATTTGGGCTGAGAACTGACTGACAAGGAGGAGCCTCCTGGGCTGGGGGTGGTGCTCCTGGCCGAGGGAGGGTCTGGGGCAAAGACCTTGAGATGTGCATGCACTTGGTGGGGCTTGTGGGGAAGGAAGGCCAGTGTGATGGAGCATGGTGATGGGGTGGGGGTCGGGGGAGTGATGGGGGTGACAGGAGATGAGGGCAGGCAGGGGGATTCCTTGGCTAGTGGCTGCACCCCTCCCATCTCTGCCACTGTCTGCCCCCGGGCCCCCTCCTCTTCTGCCTGCCCGCCCTCTGCCTCCCTTGTAAGGCTCCAGGTGGCCGCAGGCAGGGCCCACTGGCTCATCCAGGAGAATCCCTGACTTAACTCAAGATCCTTAACTTAATTGCACATGCAAAGTCCCTTTTTCCTCATAAGTCACATTTACACTGGGGCCGTGTTATGCAGCGACCTGCTATCTTTGGGTGACTGTCATGCGGCCTTCCACCCCCAGCGTGCAAGGATGGAGAGCACAAAGCACCCTTCCTGGAGGGCTTGCTCGTGGTTCTATCCACGTTGACAAGAGCTGGGACGGTTGGGGTTGTGGGAGCATGGGGGTGGAAAGCGGATCCTGGCCGGGGAGGGTTGGGGTCAAGGACACACGTCCCAGAGGTGAGGGTTGAGTTGAGCCTTAAGGGATGGTTTAGCTGGCAGAGCTGGAACAGAGGGTGTCCAGGCAGAGGGGCAGCACGGACGGAGACCTGGGGGCAGTGGCCCAGTCGTCCAAGAAGCTTCGGGAGCTTTGTGTGGTTCTGAGGGTCCAAGTCCAGATAGACCGAGGGGGGTCTGGCCCACGTGGCCCACTCTGTGCAGAGACCTCCTCCCTCCTTCGGCTCCTGGGGGCTCGGCGGCAGCGACCGGTGCCAGCTCACCCGCCTCAGCCTGGCACACACCGTCATGGCAATTCCACGGCCCTTCCTTCAACTCACATCGCCAGAGCTGGGTCCTCTGGGCACGGGGTCAGGGTGGGAGATTGATGCCAGCCATCCTGGTGGGCGTGAAGTGGGGTCTCCTCGGGGTCTTGACTTGCCTTGCCTGATGTCTAACGATGCTGTGCATCTTCTCATGTGCTTGGTGGGATGTGTACATCTTTGGAGAGATTCTGTTCGGATTCGTTGCCCATTTCTAATTGGATTGTCTTTTTTTTTTTTTTTTTTTTTAAAGATTTTATTTATTTATTCATTTATCCCCCCCTTGCTGCTTGTGCTCGCTGGGTCAGCTAACCACACCGTGCAGGCGGGCTTGCCTTCACCAGGAGGCCCTGGGAACCAAACCCAGGGCCTCCCATATGGTAAACGGGAGCCCTACTGATTGAGCCACAGCCGCTTCCCATGGATTGTCTTTTTATTACTGAATTTGCATTCTTTATGCATTTTGGATCTAAGTGCCTTATCAGATATATGATTTGCAAATGTTTCTCCCGTTGTGTAGGTTGTCTTTTCACACTCTTGACCATATCCTTCGCAGCACAAAAGATTTTCCTCCTGATGGAGTTCAGGTGGTCTGTTTTCTTCTTTTGTCCCATCTGCTTTGGGTGTCATATGTAAGAAACCATTGCCTATTCCAAGGTCACAATGGCTTAGCCTTATGTTTTCTTCAAAGTTGTAGCTGTTACCTGTAGGTCGTTGATCCATTTTTGGTTAATTTTTGCACATGATGTGAGGTAAGAGTCCACCTCCATCCCTTTGCATGTGGGCAGCCATTCGTCCCAGCCCCATCTGCTGTAAAGACTGTTCTTTCCCCACTGAATTGTCTCGGCACCGTCGTTGGGAATCAGCAGCGTGACTTGTGGAGTCAGACTTAGATCGGCCTCAGCTTTGACTTTCAGCAGCCGCTGGACTGGGCGGTCCACTTCCCATCTTGGTCACACCATCGGGAAGTGAGGATGGTAAGCACACCCACGAGGTTACTGGGCGATCACTTTCATTCCCTCCCTCCCCCAGTCCTCTCCCTCTCTTTGTCCTTCCTAATCAGCCATTCATTATCATAGTAGAAAAAATGGGAAATACCAAAAAGGGGAAAAAATTAGAAAAAAATTACCCCGAATCCCGCCACAAGACCTAGCACTGGTGCTCTTTTGGGCCCTATGTGTCCAGCTTTTGCTTTTCCTATGCTTCCAAAAACCTAGCTGAGAGCACACTACAGGGGCCATTTCACGTCTTGCTTTTTTCCTTCACAGTTAGGAGTATTTTTCTTTTTTAAAAAAAATACTTGTTTTATTTATTTCTCCCCACCCCCTTGTTGTTTGCATTTGCTGTGTCTGTACGTTGTGTGCTTATCTTCCTTTTTTAGGAGGTACCGGGAACTAAACCCAGGGCCTCCCATGTGGTAGGCAGGAGCTCAATTGCTTGAGCTACATTTGCTTCCCATAAGTATTTTTCTATATCATTAAAAATTCTGCATAAGTACTTCTACCCTTTTAAAAAATTATTTAATTGTTTAAATAGAAAAAAGTAACACATGTACATGCTAAAAAAATATTGAACCAGTACAAATAGTATGCAATGAAGAGAAGCCTCCCTCTGCTGCAGATCCTTCCTGGCTTCCTCTGTATCCTTCCAGAATGCTCTAGATCTAAACAAATATATTACATGTGTGTATGTATATTTTAGGAACATGGCCTAGCCTAGAAGTGTAGCATACAAACTGTTCTGCACCTCGATTTACTTCATGCACCACCATATCCTGGAAACCTTTCACAGGCAGCATGTTATGTCTTAGTTCACTTTTTGTTACCACATTAAGGACAGGTTTGTAAGACTGCATACTATTCCAGACTGCAGATGTAGATTATTTACTTGGGTGCCCAAGGGGGCAGAGTTTTGAAATATGGGGAGGGGGGAGGAGTGAATAGGGAAAACATTTTATTATTTTTTAAATTAATTTTTTAATTTATAAAGAAGCTTTAGATTACATAAATGTTACGTAAAAAATATAAAGGATTCCCATACACCCTACTCCATCCCCCTCCCACACTTTCCAACATCAACAACATCCCTCATTAGTGTGGTACATTTGTTACAATTGATGAACACATATTGAAGCATTGTTACTAACTATGGATTACAGTTTACACTCTGTCCTGCACAATTTTGTTGGTTATGACAAAATATACAATGTCCTGTATCTGTCACCATGCAGGGAAATTCCAATGTCCTGAAAATGCCCCCATAGTATACCTATTTTTCCCTCACCCATCCCTCAGAACCTCTGGTGGCCACTGCCTTTATATCAATAAGAGTTCTTCCATTGCTAGAATAATAATGTCTATAATAGAATAATAATAATTCACTTTAGTCCATTGTTCATTCCCCAATTTTGACAATTCTGGTATGGTGATGCCCCCTCCACCTCTAATTGAGAGTCCCATACACCTGATGGATGGGACGCTCTTGATTGTAGTTGTAGACCTTCTCCGTTCCTTGGTATGATGATTGTCCATCATCACCTCCTTGTTAGTTGTCCTGGGTGAGTTCAATGAACTGGAGAGTAGGTGTTGCAACTCTGCTGAGATCCAGGGCTCAACTGGCACATGGTCGAATCAAAGATTTAAGTCTCTGGAACATATATTTATCAAGCATAGTGCTAATTATAGGTTCAAGTAAAAGGGGCAGAAGAGCCAGGTGTAGAGAACCTATAAATGAGTCTAACTCTGTTTACACTGGGGAGCATAAATTCCAAAGTAAGGCCCACTGACAGGGTGCTGAATTCCTGAGCTATCTGCCCTGCTTATAGTTTCTGGACGTCTCTAGAGCCCTCAGGAGCCTTGCTGTTTGGGGTACTGTCTGCTGTGGCAGTCAATGAGATCCTGCTGAGATGTGCATAAGTGTAACCTCTGGAATGACCTCCCGACTCACTTTGAAGTCTCTTAACCATAAAAACTCATTTATACTTACCATTTTCCCCTATTGGTAAAGGTATTTTTCCAGATGCATTGCTAGTTGGCACTTGGTAATAATCCCTCAGTGCCAGGGAGGCTCATCCCTGGGAGTCATGTCCCATGCTGGGGGGGAAGGTAGTGCATTTACATGCTGAGTTTGTCTTAGAGAGAGGCCACATTTGAGCAATAAGGAGGCTTTCAGGAGGTAACTCTTAGGCAATATATAATACTAGACTAAGTTTCAATTTCACAAGAAAAGGTTCATAAGTACAATCATCGATATCGGGGGCCTGCCATAATGGTCTGTCTTCCTTCACGATACTGCCCATGCACTCGGGGGATCCTTGCTGTCCTATTAGAGAATGTAGCAGAACCCCCCAGGATGGGAATTCAATAGTCTTTTGGTTATTGTGTGGCTCTCCACCCACAGAGACAATGCGCCCTGTGCACTTGAACATATTCATATGCCTTAGAGGCACACCTCGGGTGAACCCCTTCCCACACATCCCCCATCACTGACACTCTGAACCAGGGACTTTCCCCTGCCACTGTTGTGACCCTTCTGGGAAGCATTTTAGATGAAAGGAACAGCTTAAGAAAGGCCAGGAGGTGGGGCAAGCCTGGGTGGTTTTTCCCAATTAATCTATCCCATATCTAATGTGTGAGAGAGACAGACAGACAGAGGGAGAAACCTGCCCTTCATGCATCCCACCTTCAGACCCAGAAGCAGAACAGTGTCACTGGCATGGGTGGGTCTGGTGTCAGAGGAGCCCGAGGGAGCTGCCTGGTGTCTTAAATGCTCCTGGCCTCGCGTCTAAAATGCTCATGTCTTTGGCTGCTCACATGTACTTACCATGTGCTGAGTACATTCTCTTATTTTAGCCTTTTATTGAAGCATAGCACACGTGCCGGAACGTGCACACATCCCAAGTCTCCAGCTCCACGAATTCTCACAAAGTGCACATGCCGTGTGGCCGGCACCGGATCGAGAGAGCGTGGCCAGAACGTGGCCACCCCCAGGAGCCCCCTGAGCCCCACCCCGGTCCCTGCACCCCAAGGCAGTCTCTCTCCTGACCGCTCACACAGACATCAGCTTTGCCTGTTGTTGAACTTCATACAAGTGGAATCAAGCTGTGTGTTCTCTTTTGACCTGACTTGCTTTTCCCAATATTATGTTTGTGAGATTTATCCAAGTTGTGGCACGAATTCACTCATTATCTGTGTAACTTGTAAATTCTCATAGTTCTATACAGACATATGGATTATGATATGTATGTACCTGTAGGAACATATAGAAAAGTGTATGTGTAGAAATGTGAGTGTATGTACCTATGTGAGGACATTTTGTATATATGGGGGGTGTATCTCAGAGGAGAGGTGCATGAAGACTGTTCTCCAGCAAACATAGCAAGAGTCACGTAGTTTTTGGCTGTGGGTGGTTTCGAGTCGTTTCGGTTTGAGGGTGTTATAAAGAGAAGTGCAGCACCCTGTCATCCTCAGAGCAACCTCAGGCAGGTTCTGCTCTGGGCATTGTTTCCCACGTGAGGACACTGAGGGTCAGAGAGGCCCAGCGACACCCCTGCCCACCGCTGACACCGCCCCCCACCCCCGCAGGTCGAGGACGGCCCCCGGCAGCCCCACGCCGACCGCTGCCCACCACCCCCACAGAGGCTGCCCCCCGATGCCTGCCAGGCGGTCCGCTGCCAGACCGACTCCGAGTGCTCGCGGCTCAGGCGCTGCTGCTACAACGGCTGTGCCTACACCTGCCTGGAGGCCGTGCCGCCCCCACCAGGTAGGTCCCCACCCCGAGCCAGGGGAGATGGAGTGGGCTGAGCACACCAGCAGGCGAACTGTCCTGCCGGAGGTGGAGGAGGGCGAACCTGGGGGAAACAGTGTGGGTTTGAATCTGGCCACCTGGGCAGGTCAGTCCACCTCTCTGGGCCTCTGTGGCTTCACCTGTGAAATGGGAACAGTAGTAGCTCATTGGGCAAGAGGCCAGCCTGGAGTTACTGAGCACCTGCTGCGGGTGAGGCGCTCTTCCTGACCTCAGGGGCCTATAAGTCCAGGAAACACAAAATTCCGGGGAAAATGCCACCTGCTGGTCAAGGGGGGGAGGCAAGATCTCACATCAAAATTCAGATTTCAGACTTTTCTTAAACATGCCGGCTGCATTCCCCTACAGCCACGGGCCTGATTGTCAGATGGCCCTC
The DNA here is from genome assembly GCA_026826555.1 of Tolypeutes matacus. Lineage (NCBI taxonomy): Eukaryota > Metazoa > Chordata > Mammalia > Cingulata > Chlamyphoridae > Tolypeutes > Tolypeutes matacus. The sequence continues at coordinate 4,034,803 of JAKSZT010010873.1, read as the reverse complement.
GGGGCCACTGGGGGTGGGGCTGGGGGTGGGCTTCCTGCCGTGGGCCCCGGGGTGTTTGCGATGGAGGCCTGGGGGGCCCAGCAGTCCAGGTGGGCTGAGCCCTTGAGGCAGGGCAGGGAAGCCCTTGCTCAAATGCGCTGGCTGCTGGGCCGGCTCTGCGCTCTGTTGGTGGAGCTGAATGCGCAGCTCACGGGGGCGGGGGGGGGGGGGGGGGTCTGATCTTTCCAATTGCTGAGCCCCCATCCCACCTGGAGCAGATAATCCACAAGGCATCGTGGACTGTGCATGCACAGCTCTGTGGGAGGTGATTCCAGAGCGCTCTGGGGGGGGGGGATGGAGAGAGTGAGCTGCAAATAGAGCAGCCTCGACCGAGTTTCAATATTCCAGGAAAATAGAGTAAAATGTGTACATTTCCTCATAGCAGTGCCATATGGGCTGCTCACAGTCTTTCTTTTTCTTTTGGCTGAAATCCTACCAACTCGATTCATTTAAATGAATGAATGAATGGATTCCTTTGGCAGACATTTAATTGAACCTTTCTGGTCTGTGGGGCTTTGGTCTAATCTCTCATGATGCACAGAGGAATGAAGGGAGTCAACAAATAAGGAAGCAAACAAACATATCATTGCACACTGTGAATAAAGTTCAAAGGAGACAAACTGGACAGTGGTGGAGAGTCCTGGGGTACGGGGGCAGGCAGAGGGGACCCACCCGGCCCAGGTGGTCAGGGAAGGCTTCTTGCAGGAGGCATTTAAGCAAGATCAGAAGGGTAAGAAGGAGCCAGTCATGCAAAGCCCAGGGGAAAGAGCCCATCAGGCAATTATCGTGGCATATGCAAAGGCCCTGGGGTGGGAAAGAGGTTCAAAGAACTGAGGGAAGCCTGTGCCACTGGAACACTGTGGGGGAAGAGGTCCACAGGGGCCACGTCACATGGGACCTGTAGGCTAGGGCGAGCAATTTGGAGTTTATTTTAAGTGCACTGTGAAGGCATTGGCAAGTTTTTAAGCAGGAGTATATTGAGATCTGATTTTCTTATTTACTTATTTATTTGTTTGTTTATTTTTTAACAAGATCTTTGGCTGCTGTGTGGAGAGTGGCCTGCAGTGGATAAGAGGTTAATTTGGGAACCATTCAGAAGCTACTGCAGTAATCCAGGAGTGGCACAGCAGTGACTTACAGTGGAGGGGGAGAGAAATGGACAGATGTGACCTAGAGTCTAGAATTAGAAAACCCAAACATGCTCAGATGTGGGGCGAGGAAAGCGTGAGCTAAAGGTCTCGTTTCCCCAGGGTCAGGCCGCCCCCTGCGCTCAGAAGCCTTTGATCAATGCCAAAGAGAATACACACAGTAAATAGTAATACTTTTCCTCTTAGGCAAAAAATAGTATTGAAAATATTTTCTAATATGCGATCCAAGCTGGTGGGAGGAGGAGGGGATCATCGAAGGCTGGGAATGAGGCCAACAGGACCCCGCCGTGTCATCCCTCTATTTTGGAAGTTGCAAACTGCTGGTTCTTCTGATGTGGCAACTTGCGGGCTACGAGCAGCCACCTTTATAATCATCTTTTAAAGAAAACACTAACCGGAACTCTTACCAGTACCCACCTAGTACTTTAAAGAGCTCTGGATAGTACACCAACCTCCTTATTTTTGTCATATTTCGGAGTCATACTAAAGCAGAGTTGCAAATGTGATTCCAGACCCAACTTATTTGATCTCCAAAGTGCTTTAAAAAGTTTTTAAGTTAGTTGCCAATGTTTAAAATTCAGGAAGTTTATGTTTGTGAAAATCCAGATTTATAGTTTAAAAGAATCAGAAGGGAAGCGGCTGTGGCTCAATCAGTGGGGCTCCCGTTTACCATATGGGAGGCCCCGGGTTCGGTTCCCGGGGCCTCCTGGTGAGGGCGAGCCCGCCTGCACGGCGTGGTTGGCTGACCCAGCGAGCACAAGCAGCAAGGGGGGGACAAATGAATAAATAAATAAAATCTTTAAAAAAAATAAAATAAAATAAATAAAATAAAATAAAAGAATCAGAAGCCTTTGGGAACACTGGTGACCACTGGCCAGAGCTAAGCAGCAGCTGATCATTTACACATAAATCCGCTCTGGTTTGCCCCAGTCCCTCCCTGGATGCTTTCCTCATGTGAGTTACTTGTCCACTGGAGGCATTTGAGTGTCACCCCCTGCTTTCGTATTCTGAAGGCCTTCCAATCTGTTGGCTTGGGTAACTCTGCCTATTAAAAATGTATTGGTCGGAGAAGAGGTAATGCTGCTATAACAAAAAGACCCATACATGTGGGGGCCAAAGCTCTTAGATGGATGCTTCTCTCTTGGTTAATAGCCCAGGGGCAGGAAGGTGGGTGGCCAGGTCCCTTGTACCTTTCTCTCTGCCATCTGAGAGATGTCCTTGACTACAGGGTCAAGGTGACTCCCAGCCTGCAGGAAGGGCCCGAGGGGCGGAAGAGAGTAAAGAGCCCTCCGTTCAAGGGCAAGGCAGGAAGCTGCCTCACTGCTTCTGCTCCTCATCCCTGGCTGCCAGAGAGGTGCCGTTGGGTGGTGAGGGGGAATGTATGGGGAACGAATGCCGGGGAGCCTCGTTTCTCCCACGAGGAGCCTCCCCAATCCCCCAGGGCTGGGGCATAGCGCAGTTGCTGGGCCTCCATCTCACCACAGATTGTGTTAGTTCTAGACTGGCTGGTGCAGCCAAAACCCCGACGGCTTGGCGGCAACGGCTGGCTCCTGGACGGCCCACAGGAGGTGTTGCAAGGTACCTGTGGGGTTGGGGGTGCCCCTGGGCGGGCAGGTCCTCTGTCCTCGGGATGCTTGGGAGAGGGGTTGCCAGGTGTGCAGAACCCCTGGCTTGGGAGGGTTTTGACTTTCTGGGGGAGGACTGAGAAGAGGGGGGGTCTTGGGGCTGTTTTGGGGGATCCCAGAGAGCACAATAAGGGGCTTCTTCTTGCTAATGACGAGGTCGCCTTCCCAGGCAGGGTGAAGAGCAGTTTCTGGGAGGAGCAGCAGACCAGGCCCCAGAGCACTGTAGGGTGTGAGAGTGCACATTTGCCTTATGTAGCTACGCTTGTGACTACACACACTTGTGGGTGTGTCTGTGGTCATCAGGGGGTGTGTCTGTCCATGACTTTGGGTCTGAGTATTTGAGCCTTGATGTGTACACGTATGTGTGTGATGTAGTGTGTGTGTGTAACTGGGCAAGTGTGTGTGTGAGACTGTGTGTGGTGTGCTACTGTAAGCATGTGTCTGTGTCAGCAATTGTGTGTGTTGTGAACGTGTGTATCTGCACATGCATGCAAGGGCATGAGTGTGTGGACATGGATGTGGTGTGTCCACTGCACACAAAGGCAGGGTCAGACGACTTTGGATGTTTGTGTATGAGTGTGTGTGAGTGTGCAAGTGTGTGAGTCTGTGTGTGCACATGCACGCTGCTGGCAGTGAGAACCAAGGTGCAGCCTGGAGTCTTGGGTGCATCTGAGAGGCTGCCCCTCCGGAGGGGCCAGGGGACTTCATGGTCCCCAGGGGGGGAGAGCCCTGAGGCCCCCCATGTGTGTGTCCCCAGCCGAGGCATGCAGCACCACTGACGACGGGGCAGAGCCGCTGCGCTGCCCCTCAGGCTACGAGTGCCACATCCTGAGCCCGGGCAACGGTGCCGAGGGCATCCCCAACCGCGGCCAGTGCGTCTGGCAGCGGCAGCAGCAGGCAGGTGAGTGTGGGCCCCTCCCTCATTCCAACCCCTTCCCCAAGACCCCCGTGTGGGAGACTTGCCCAGAGAGCAGCGGCCGACACCCCATGCCTGGCCAGGGCTCGTCCCAGCCCCCCACCGTGCTGCTTCTCTTCCACACCGCCGCCCCATCCCTGCCGGGCCCCTGGGTCTGCAGACTGGCTTCAGCCCCAGCTCTGCGCCTTCCTACCTGGGCAGCCGCGGAGGCAATTGCTCCATACCTCTGAGCCTCAGCTTCCCCATCTGTAAAATGGGCTGCTTCATGCACACGCAGAGCCAGGCAATCCTGGGTGCTCGGCATACATGGGTTTGGATACCTAGCCACGTGCTGGCTTTGAACGGCCTGGAATTTGACTTGTCTGAGGAACTCTAGCCCCCCAGCCCCTCTGCCAGGACCTTCGTTTGACGCGGTTGGGATTTGTCTTGTGGATGAGGACAATAGACGGTCGATGAGCGGAGGGTGTAAAGCTGCTTTCGTCAGCATCCTCCTCCCAGTGAGGGACAGAGCAGGGGCCCCTGCTGGTGCCTCACGCAAGGCCCTGGCCGGCAGCTTTGGCTTGCAGCTAGGCCTGGAGGTGGGGGGCAGCGGGGGGCTGGCCAGAGCCTGCACATGAGGGAGCTCTTGGCTAGACCTTTCTGAGGCTTCCTGGCTTCAGGGATTGGGCTCAGAGTTTAGCGCCGCCTGGGGAGCTTTTGCTAGAAGGTCGAGGCAGGGCTGGCTGCAAATCCCTCCTCACGTGGTTTTCCAACTTTAGGCAAATGAATAAATGCTTTAAGGTAGATGCTTCCCCTGGAAAGAGAGAGAGGTCATGGTCTCTGTATCAGCTTTATTGTAACTCCAAGTTAGAGAGCTGCGAAGTGAGGCCAACAGCCAGCTCAGGAGGAAAAACAGCCCTGCCTTCCCCAGAAACCACACCCATGGCATGGATCTCAGTGCTCCCCAAAGACTGTGATCTCAGTGCTCCCCGGGGCTGAAACCCAACGGCTGTGATCTCAGCGCTTCCCGAGGGTTGCAAACCCAGTGCTCCCCAAGGGCACCCAGAGTGCTCCCCAAGGGCCTGGATCCTAGTGCTCCCAGAGATCCATGACCCCAGTGTTCCACAAGGGCTGCGACTCTCTGCTTACCAAGGGCTCTGACCTCCATGCTCCCCGAGGGCTGTGCCGTTTGTGCTCCCTGAGGGAGGACTTGAGTTGAGGAACTTGCCCAGCTAATAAGGAGCAGGGCTGGAATTCCAAGCCAGTCCACTGGCTCCAAAGCCTGAGCGTATGTTAGTGTCTGTGTGGGAGCCTCCCCGCCTACGGAACAGTTTCCAGCCTTCTGGATGAAATGTAAGTGAGCTCCTCCCTGGCCTTGTCCCCAGGGTGCTGCCACATAGCAGTAATTGTTCATAATTATACGCGGTTTGGAAACGCCTTGAATTCCAGGGGCGGCATGGGAGCCTCTCTTCCCCCATCAGCATACCAAGGGTGAGGCCTTCCTCAAACTTTTCTTTTTTAACTTCTTATCCATCAGTTGTTAAAAGATTGTCACATTTGCTTTATTATCCCCTCTCACCATATAAGAATACACATTGGTTTTCCTGGACCATTTGAGAGAAAGTGCAGATCTCATGCCCACAGCTAGAGGCAAGGCCCCCCGAGTCTGCTTCTGGAAGTGCCGTTGATGATTCGAGTTCCCCAGCCCGTCAGCCTGGCACCACGCATTTGAGGGGCTCACGCCTTCTGCAAGAGACAATCGGACAATTGATGCCTGCAGAACGGCTTCGTTTTCAGAGGGGAGGGTTGGGAGGAGGCGGTGCACGTTTCTGGGCTGGTTGGAGTCACACAGCAGTGGAGCCTGCAGAGCCCAGATCTGGGAGGAGGCACCCCAGAGCCCAGATCTGGGAGGAGGCACCCCATCCTCACCTGGATGAGAAGAGTAAAGCAGGGCCTCTGCGGCCGCGGGCAGGAGGAACGTGCTTTTCTGAGAGTGACAGGTTGGCAGGGTCTCCAGTGCACCTCCGTCAGCCTCCTGTGGCATCGTGGGGCAGAAATCAAACCCAGGGGAGGCGCGGGGCACAGGAATGTTCCAGAGAGCCCCCCCCCGCCTGGAAAACAGCGGTTGCCCAGTTTCTTGTATGCAACTATCCCGGGTCGTGGATCGGCTCCACTCGACTTTGTCACCTTGTACGATAAATGTCACCTGATGATTTTTAGTGTGGCCACAAGACCAAAGAAAAACAGAGCGTCCAGCTATTGCGTAAATATGATTTATTAAGGTTATAGCAGAGAAGACAGAGCTGCTGTGTTGAGAATGACGGTTTGGTGCTAGAGGGATTGTGGAGTGAGACAGCTGCAGGTGCTGGCCCAAACCTTCCCACTTTCCCACAAATATTTTACTGCTCTACTGGAGGAAAGAGAGGGGAGTTAAGACAAACGACAATAGGAATTGCTAGTGGAAATTCCTATTTAGTAATCTGACACATTTGACAAGTCGCCCACAATTGACCACTTTTTACATACAAAAATGGCAGTTTCATGTGGTTCCACTCAGTCTCAGCGTTATCATTCTTTGAATATGTGCTTTGAATGAAATTGCTTCTTTTAAGCCCTCCCTAACTTGAAGAAGTACTCATTTTATACCTGTTTTCAGAGAGGATTAGTGAGCAGTGGAGAGGGTTCACACTGACCAGTTAGTTGTCATTCACAGTAATACTGTCAGTTCCTTTTAAATGGACTCCCCAAGAGATCCACTCCCCATGCACTCCCCGTCCACTCCCCGTCCACTCCCCATGCACTCCCCGTCCAC